>JAHUXG010001892.1:0-144053 GCA_020740815.1 Sciurus niger
TGCTTAATGGAATGGCCAAGTGTAGAAAACATGGAGAAGAGTGCTCCGATCTTGTTGGCAGAATAAGAATGAGGAAAAGAGGAAACACCCAGAGATTCAAGGGAAAACTCTCATGCATTTTCTCAGAAAACACTCCTCAGGTGCAGTCTAATTCTGCGTGCACAGGGGAAACTCAATTCATGGAAATAGAACCAGACGGTTAAAACAGAAGCACGGGCCACGGTGGAACCACACATCTTCGGAACAAAGTGGGTATGGGGAGTAGAAGTGAGGGGCAAAATATCATTCACATCCATAGGTGAAACATTTTCATGAGAGCAACTTCAAATCCAGCCGCATTCCATCTTAGTGTTAGAATACTGCAACAGCAAGACACGAGAAGCTTCAGTAAAAAACCTGGAGATACAGTGCTCAGATATTAGGGACAGTGTGGGAGAGAAAAGAGAGAAAATAGCCATATTCTCAGCGAAATCCAAATGTACCTTAGCTCGGAAAATGCTCCTACGTTGCAGCCTCACACTGGGTCATAAGTAAAGCTGAATTCATTGCAATTGAAAAAAAGTCCGAACAGAATTACCAAGCGTGGTGGAACGACCACATCATTGGAGCAAAGTGATATGAGGTGGAGAGATGATTGGCAATCGTTCATGGGAATCCATTCCTGAAATTTTTTCAGAAAAGCAACTTGAATTTCAGGCCTATTCCACCTGCACTTCAGAGTTCTGCAAAATCAAGACATCAGTGGCTTTTCTGGAAATCCTGGAGGTACGGTGCTCAGACGTTAGGGGCATTGTGTGAAGGAGAAAAGGCTCATATTTTCATGGAAATACATTCGTACATTAGCTCAGAATATTCTCCTAAGTTGCAGCCTAACACTGGGTGCACAGGAAAACTCAACTCATGAAAATAGAAACTCATTGTTATCCTGCAAGAACCGAGCATGGAAGAACCACCACATCTTCTGAGCACAGAGATGACGGGCAGCAGAGAGAAGCACATTTACAATGAAAGCCATTTCTTAAACGTTCTCAGAAGAGTAACTTCAAATTCAGTTCCTTTCACCTGCTGTTAGATTACTGCAGCAGGTACACATGAGAGGCTTTGCGAGGAAACCTGCAGGTAGTCTCAGATATTGGGGGCAGAGTGGTAATGAGGGAAAGAGAAATACCCAGTTTTTTATGGAAATCCAGTGGTGTATTTGCACAGAAAACCCTCTTCCATTGTAGCCTGACAGTGCATGATTACGGAACTCTTAACTCATGGAAATAAATCATGTTGTTGTAAAAGAAGCACCTTGAATGTTAGAACTACCACATGATAGGAGCAGAGCGGGCCTGATGAGGAAAGATGATAAGGAAACCTTCTTTGCCATCCATTCAAGAAAACTTCTCAAAAATCAGGCTCAATTCAGCCGTATTCAACCAGAACATGAGAGACCTGCAACAACGATACATAAGGGGCTTCTCTAAAACTCCTGGAGTTAGTGGGCTTAGATGTTGGTGGTATAGTGGGCATGAGGAAAAGAGAAAATTCCCCGAGTTTTATGCAATGCAGTCATGCATTTGCTCGGAAACATCTATTCAGTTGGATCCTTACTCTGCGTGCATAGTTAATGCTCAATTCATGGAAATCAAAAGAGAAGTTTATGACCGAAGCAATGTGCATGAGGGAATCACCGCGGGTTCAGAGCACAGTGGGTATGAGGAGCAGAGATGATAGGCCAAGTTTTATTGAAATCGGTTTGTGAAACTTTCTCAGAAAAGCAACTTGAATTTCCGTGTGCACGTTAGAGTCCTGCTACAGCAATATATAAAGCGCTTGTGTATGAAACCTGGAGATAGAGTGCTCAAATTTTGCAGTAGAGTGGAAATGATTAAGGGAGAAGTTTTGTGGAAACCAGTCGGGTATTTCCTGAGAAAACTCTATTCAGCTGCAACCTAACTTGGGTTGCATAGGGAAAGCTGAATTCATGTAAATCAAAACAGGTTGTTAGAACACAAGCAACGTGCATGAGGGAATCACCACAACTTTGGAGTAAAGTGGGTATGAGATGCAGGGATGTTAGGCAAAGTTTCATTGAAACCCATTCGTGAAACTTTCTCGAAAAAGCAACTTCAATTTCATCCCAACTGTGTATATGTTAGAGGCCTCCAACAGCAATTCACAAGGGGCTTGTCTTGAAAACCTCGAGGTAGAGGGATCAGATGTTGGGAGCAGAGTAGGAATGAGCAAAAGAGGATAAACGGAGCGGTTCATGGAAATCCAAACTTGTATTGCTCAGACAAAGCTCTTCAGTTGCAGCCAAAATCTGCATGCTTAGGGAAAGTTCAATTCGTTGAAAGGAAGTCATGTTTTTATCACAGAAGCATGGTGCATGTTGGGAGCACCGCATCATCAGAACACAGTGGGCATTAGCAGGAAATAGGATAAGCCAACATTCACTAGAATGCACTCGTGAAACGTAGTCAGAACATCAGCTTCAATTTCAGGCCTATTCGGCCCGCACGATAGAGTACTGCAACCGCAATACCTAAGGGGCTTATCCAGAAAACCTGGAGGAAGATAGGTGGATGAGTGCGAATGAGGAAAAGAGATATTACCCAGAGTTCATGGAAATCCTGTCAGGCATTTGTTCAGAAGTGGCTCCTAAGTTGCAGCGTAAGTCTGCTAGCATAAGGAAAGCTCAATTCATGAAAATCAACACAGATCGTTCCAGCGGAAGCAGGCATGAATGCGGGAACAAACTGGATTTCGGAACCATGTGGGAATGAGGAGCAGAGATGATAGGCAAAGTTTCACTGAAATCCATGCTTATAACTTCCTCAAAAATGCAACTTCAATTTCAGCCATTTTCAGTCCACACCTTAGAGTGCTGCAACAGCAATCCATAAGGTTCTTGCCGACAAGACTTGGAAGAAGACTGCTATGATGTGAGGAGCAGAGAGGGAGTGAAGAAAAGAGAAAACACCGAGATTGACATGGATTTGCAGTCGTGCATTTCCTCCTAAGAGGCTGCTCATTTGAGGAATATTTAAGCATGCATCGGAAAAGCTCCATTCATGGAAAAGAAACAGTTTTAACAGAAGCACCATGCATGTTGGACCCATCATGTGTTCCATGCACAGTGAGGATGATCAGCAGACATCAAAAGCAAACTGGCAATGAAATCCATTTGGAACTATCTGAGAAAAGTCACTTCAATATCCACCTTATTCAACCAGCACTTTGGGATCCTGCAACAGCAATGCTTAATGGAATGGCCAAGTGTAGAAACCATGGAGAAGAGTGCTCCAATCTTGGTGGCAGAGTGAGAATGAGGAAAAGAGAAAACACCCAGAGATTCAAGGGAAAACTCTCGTGCATTTTCTCAGAAAACACTCCTAAGTAGCAGTCTAATTCTGCGTGCACAGGGAAAACTCAATTCATGGAAATAGAACCAGACGGTTAAAACAGAAGCACGGGCCACAGTGGAACCACACATCTTTGGAACAAAGTGGGTATGGGGAGGAGAAGTGAGGGGCAAAATATCATTCACATCCAAAGGTGAAACTTTTTCACGAGAGCAACTTCAAATCCAGCCGCATTCTGTCTTAGTGTTAGAATACTGCAACAGCAAGACACGAGAAGCTTTAGTAGAAAACCTGGAGATACAGTGCTCAGATATTAGGGACAGTGTGGGAGAGAAAAGAGAGAAAATAGCCATATCCTCAGCGAAATCCTAACGTACCTTAGCTCGGAAAATGCTCCTACGTTGCAGCCTCACACTGGGTCATAAGTAAAGCTGAATTCATGGCCATTGAAAAAAAAGCCCGAACAGAATTACCATGCGTGGTAGAACCACCACATCATTGGAGCAAAGGGGTATGAGGAGGAGAGATGATTGGCAATCGTTCATTTAAATCCATTCCTGAAATTTTTTCAGAATAGCAACTTGAATTTCAGGCCTATTCCACCTGCACTTCAGAGTACTGCAAAATCAAGACATCAGTGGCTTTTCTGGAAAACCTGGAGGTACGGTGCTCAGACGTTAGGGGCATTGTGGGAAGGAGAAAAGGCTCATATTTTCATGGAAATACATTCATACATTAGCTCAGAATATTCTCCTAGGTTGCAGCCTAACACTGGGTACACAGGAAAACTCAACTCATGAAAATAGAAACTCATTGTTATACTGCAAGAACCGGGCATGGAGGAACCACCACATCTTCTGAGCACAGAGACGACGGGCAGCAGAGAGAAGCAAATTTACAATGAAATCCATTTCTTAAATGTTCTCAGAAGAGCAACTTCAATTTCAGTTCCATTCACCTGCTGCTAGAGTACTGCAGCAGGTACACATAAGAGGCTTTGCGAGGAAACCTGCAGGTAGAGCCTCAGATATTGGGGGCAGAGTGGTAATGAGGGAAAGAGAAAATACCCATTTTTTTATGGAAATCCAGTGGTGTATTTGCACAGAAAACCCTCTTCCATTGTAGCCTGACAGTGCATGATTACGGAACTCTTAACTCATGGAAATAAATCATGTTGTTGTAAAAGAAGCACCTTGAATGTTAGAACCACCACGTAATAGGAGCAGAGCGGGCCTGATGAGGAAAGATGATAAGCAAACGTTCGTTGCCATCCATTCGAGAAAACTTCTCAAAAATCAGGCTCAATTCAGCCGTATTCCACCAGAACATGAGAGACCTGCAACAACGATACATAAGGGGCTTCTCTAAAACTCCTGCAGTTAGTGGGCTTAGATGTTGGTGGTATAGTGGGCATGAGGAAAAGAGAAAATTCCCCGAGTTTTATGCAATGCAGTCATGCATTTGCTCGGAAACATCTATGCACTTGGAGCCTTACTCTGCGTGCATAGTTAATGATCAATTCATGGAAATCAAAAGAGAAGTTTATGACCGAAGCAATGTGCATGAGGGAATCACCGCGACTTCGGAGCACAGTGGGTATGAGGAGCAGAGATGATAGGCCAAGTTTTTTGAAATCGGTTTGTGAAACTTTCTCAGAAAAGCAACTTGAATTTCCGTGTGCACGTTAGAGTCCTGCTACAGCAATATATAAAGCGCTTGTTAATGAAACCTGGAGATAGAGTGCTCAAATTCTGCAGTAGAGTGGAAATGATTAAGGGAGAAGTTTTGTGGAAACCAGTCGGGTATTTCCTGAGAAAACTCTATTCAGCTGCAACCTAACTCAGCTTGATTTGGGAAAGCTGAATTCATGTAAATCAAAACACGTTGTTAGAACACCAGCAACATGCATGAGGGAATAACTACAACTTTGGAATAAAGTGGGTATGAGATGCAGGGATGTTACGCAAAGTTTCATTGAAACCCATTCGTGAAACTTTCTCAAAAAAGCACCTTCACTTTCAACCCAACTGTGTACATGTTAGAGGCCTCCAACAGCAATTCGTAAGGTGCTTGACTTCAAAACCTCGAGGTAGAGGGATCAGATGTAGGGAGCAGAGTAGGAATGAGCAAAAGAGGATATACATAGCGGTTCATGTAAATCCAATCTTGTATTGCTCAGAAAACGCTCTTCAGTTGCAGCCAAAATCTGCATGCTTAGGGAAAGTTCAATTCGTGGAAAGGAAGTCATGTTTTTATCACAAAAGCATGGTGCATGTTTGGAGCAGCACATCATCAGAACACAGTGGGCATTAGCAGGAAATAGGATAAGCCAACTTTCACTACAATGCACTTGTGAAACGTAGTCAGAACATCAGCTTCAATTTCAGGCCTATTCAGACTGCACGATAGAGTACTGCAACCGCAATACCTAAGGGGCTTATCCAGAAAACCTGGAGGAAGAGTGCTCAGATATAGGTGGATGAGTGCGAATGAGGAAAAGAGAAATTACCCAGAGTTCATGGAAATCCTGTCAGGCATTTGTTCAGAAGTGTCTCCTAAGATGCAGCGTAAGTCTGCTAGCATACGGAAATCTGAATTCATGAAAATCAACACAGATCGTTCCAGCGGAAGTAGGCATGAATGTGCGAACAAACTTGATTTCGGAACCATGTGGGAATGAGGAGCAGAGATGATAGGCAAAGTTTCACTGAAATCCATGCTTATACCTTCCTCAAAAATGCAACTTGAATTTCAGCCATTTTCAGTCCACACCTGAGAGTGCTGCAACAGCAATACATAAGGTTCTTGCCGACAAGACTTGGAGAAGAGTGCTATGATGTGAGGAGCAGAGTGGGACTGAAGAAAAGAGAAAACACCGAGATTGTCATGGATTTCCAGTCGTGCATTTCCTCCTAAGAGGCTGTTCGTTTGAGGAATATTTAAGCGTACATCGGAAAAGCTCCATTCATGGAAAAGAAACAGATTTAACAGAAGTACCATGCATGTTGGACCCATCACGTGTTCCATGCACAGTGAGGATGAACAGCCGACATCAAAAGCAAACTGGCAATGAAATCCATTTGAAACTATCTGAGAAAAGTCACTTCAATATCCACCTTATTCAACCAGCACTTTGGGGTCCTGCAACAGCAATGCTTAAATGGAATGGCCAAGTGTAGAAACCATGGAGAAGAGTGCTCCGATCTTGGTGGCAGAGTGAGAATGAGGAAAAGAGAAAACACCCAGAGATTCAAGGGAAAACTCTCGTGCATTTTCTCAGAAAACACTCCTCAGTTGCAGTCTAATTCTGCGTGCACAGGGAAAACTCAATTCATGGAAAGAGATCCAGACGGTTAAAACAGAAGCACGGGCCACGGTGGAACCACACACCTTGGAACAAAGTGGGTGTGAGGAGGAGAAGTGAGGGGCAAAATATCATTCACATCCATAGGTGAAACATTTTCACGAGAGCAACTTCAAATCCAGCCGCATTCCGTCTTAGTGTTAGAATACTGCAACAGCAAGACAGGAGAAGCTTTAGTAGAAAACCTGGAGATACAGTGCTCAGATATTAGGGACAGTGTGGGAGAGAAAAGAGAGAGAATAGCCATATCCTCAGCGAAATCCAAACGTACCTTAGCTCGGAAAATGCTCCTACGTTGCAGCCTCACACTGGGTCATAAGTAAAGCTGAATTCATGGCAATTGAAAAAAAAGTCCGAACAGAATTACCGTGCGTGGTAGAACCACCACATCATTGGAGCAAAGGGGTATGAGGTGGAGATCTGATAGGCAATCATTCATGGAAATCCATTCCTGAAATTTTTTCAGAAAAGCAACTTGAATTTCAGGCTTATTCCACCTGCACTTCAGAGTACTGCAAAATCAAGACATCAGTGGCTCTTCTGGAAAACCTGGATGTACGGTGCTCAGACGTTAGGGGCATTGTGGGAAGGAGAAAAGACTTATATTTTCATGGAAATACATTCGTACATTAGCTCAGAATATTCTCCTATGTTTCAACCTAACACTGGGTGCACAGGAAAACTCAACTCATGAAAATAGAAACTCATTGTTACCTGCAAGAACCGGGCATGGAGGAACCACCACATCTTCCGAGCACAGAGACGACGGGCAGCAGAGAGAAGCAAATTTACAATGAAATCCATTTCGTAAACGTTCTCAGAAGAGCAACTTCAATTTCAGTTGCATTCACCTACTGTTAGAGTACTGCAGCAGGTACACATAAGAGGCTTTGCGAGGAAACCTGCAGGTAGAGTCTCAGATATTGGGGGCAGAGTGGTAATGAGGGAAAGAGAAAATACCCAGTTTTTTATGGAAATCCAGTGGTGTATTTGCACAGAAAACCCTCTTCCATTGTAGCCTGACACTGCATGATTACGGAACTCTTAACTCACGGAAATAAATCATGGTGTTGTAAAAGAAGCACCTTGAAAGTTAGAACCACCACGTAATAGGAGCTGAGCGGGACTGATGAGGAAAGATGATAAGCAAAGGTTCTTTGCCATCCATTCGAGAAAACTTCTGAAAAATCAGGCTCAATTCAGCCGTATTCAACCAGAACATGAGAGACCTGCAACAACGACACATAAGGGGCTTCTCTAAAACTCCTGGAGTTAGTGGGCTTAGATTTTGGTGGTACAGTGGGCATGAGGAAAAGAGAAAATTCCCCGAGTTTTATGCAATCCAGTCATGCATTTGCTCGGAAACATCTATTCAGTTGGAGCCTTACTCTGCGTGCATAGGGAATGCTCAATTCATGGAAATCAAAAGAGAAGGTTATGACCGAAGCAATGTGCATGAGGGAATCACCGCGACTTCGGAGCAAGTGGGTATGAGGAGCAGAGATGATAGGCCACGTTTTATTGAAATCGGTTTGTGAAACTTTCTTAGAAAAGCAACTTGAATTTCCGTGTGCACGTTAGAGTCCTGCTACAGCAATATATAAAGCGCTTGTGAATGAAACCTCGAGATAGAATGCTCAAATTTTGCAGTAGAGTGGAAATGATTAATGGAGAAGTTTTGTGGAAACCACTCGGGTATTTCCTGAGAAAATTCTATTCAGCTGCAACCTAACTCGGCTTGCATTGGGAAAGCTGAATTAATGTAAATCAAAACAGGTTGTTACAACACCAGCAACGTGCATGAGGGAATCACCACAAGTTTGGAGTAAAGTGGGTATGAGATGCAGGGATGTTAGGCAAAGTTTCATTGAAACCCATTCGTGAAACTTTCTCGAGAAAGCAACTTCAATTTCAACCCAACTGTGTACATGTTAGAGGACTCCAACCGCAATTCATAAGGAGCTTGACTTCAAAACCTCGAGGTAGAGGGATCAGATGTAGGGAGTAGAGTAAGAATGAGCAAGAGAGGATATACGTAGCGGTTCATGGAAATCCAATCTTGTATTGCTCAGAAAACGCTCCTCAGTTGCAGCCAAAATCTGCATGCTTAGGGAAAGTTCAATTCGTGGAAAGGAAGTCATGTTTTTATCACAAAAGCAAGGTGCATGTTGGGAGCATCACATCATCAGAACACATTGGGCATTAGCAGGAAATAGGATAAGCCAACTTTCACTAGGATGCACTCGGGAAAGGTAGTCAGAACATCAGCTTCAATTTCAGGCATATTCAGCCCGCACGATAGAGTACTGCAACCGCAATACCTAACGGGCTTATCCAGAAAACCTGGAAGAAGAGTGCTCAGATGTAGGTGGATGAGTGCGAATGAGGAAAAGAGAAATTACGCAGTGTTCATGGAAATCCTGTCAGGCATTTGTTCAGAAGTGGCTCCTAAGTTGCAGCGTAATTCTCTAGCATACGGAAAGGTCAATTCATGAAAATCAACACAGATCGTTCCAGCACAAGCAGGCATGCATGCGGGAACAAATTTGATTTCGGAACCATGTGGGAATTAGGAGCAGAGAAGATAGGCAAAGTTTCACTGAAATCCATGCTTATAAGGTCCTCAAAAATGCAACTTCAATTTCAGCCATTATCAGTCCACACCTTAGAGTGCTGCAACAGCAATACATAAGGGTCTTGCCGAGAAGATTTGGAAGAAGACTGCTATGATGTGAGGAGCAGAGTGGGAGTGAAGAAAAGAGAAAACACCGAGATTGTCATGGATTTCCAGTCGTGCATTTCCTCCTAAGAGGCTGCTCATTTGAGGAATATTTAAGTGTGTATCGGAAAATCTCCATTCATGGAAAAGATACAGTTTTAACAGAAGCACCATGCATGTTGGACCCATCACGTGTTCCATGCACAGTGAGGATGAACAGCTGACATCAAAAGCAAACTGGCAATGAAATCCATTTGAAACTATCTGAGAAAACTCACTTCAATATCCTCCTTCTTCAACCAGAACTTTGGGGTCCTGCAACAGCAATGCTTAATGGCCAAGTGTAGAAAACATGGAGTAGAGGGCTCCGATCTTGGTAGTAGAGTGAGAATGAGGAAAAGAGGAACCACCCAGAGATTCAAGGGAAAACTCTCGTGCATTTTCTCAGAAAACACTCCTGAGTTGCAGTCTAATTCTACGTGCACAGGGGAAACTCTATTCATGGAAATAGATCCAGACAGTTAAAACAGAAGCACGGGTCACGGTGGAACCACACATCTTCGGAACAAAGTGCGCATGGGGAGTAGAAGTGAGGGGCAAAATATCATTCACATCCATAGGTGAAACATTTTCACAAGAGCAACTTCAATTCCAGCCGCATTCCAACTTAGTGTTAGAATACTGCAACAGCAAGACACGAGAAGCTTTAGTAGAAAACCTGGAGATACAGTGCTCAGATATTAGGGACAGTGTGGGAGAGAAAAGAGAGAAAATAGCCACATCCTCAGCGAAATCCAAACGTACCTTAGCTCGGAAAATGCTCCTACGTTGCAGCCTCACACTGGGTCATAAGTAAAGCTGAATTCATGGCAATTGAAAAAAAAGTTCGAATAGAATTACCATGCGTGGTAGAACCAACACATCATTGGAGCAAAGGGGTATGAGGACGAGAGAAGATAGGGAATTGTTCATGGAAATCCATTCCTGAAATTTTTTCAGAAAAGCAACTTGAATTTCAGGCCTATTCCACCTGCACGTCAGAGTACTGCAAAATCAAGACATCAGTGGCTTTTCTGGAAAACTTGGAGGTACGGTGCTCAGACGTTAGGGGCATTGTGGTAAGGAGAAAAGACTCATATTTTCATGGAAATACATTCGTACATTAGCTCAGAATATTCTCCTAGGATGCAGCCTAACACTGGGTGCACAGGAAATTCAACCCATGAAAATAGAAACTCATTGTTAAACTGCAAGTACCGGGCATGGAGGAACCACCACATCTTCTGAGCACAGAGATGACGGGCATCAGAGAGAAGCAAATTTACAATGAAATCCATTTCTTAAACGTTCTCAGAAGATCAACTTCAATTTCAGTTCCATTCACCTGCTGTTAGAGTACTGCAGCAGGTACACATAAGAGGCTTTGCGAGGAAACCTGCAGGTAGAGTCTCAGATATTGGGGGCAGAGTGGTAATGAGGGAAAGAGAAAATACCCAGTTTTTCTATGGAAATCCAGTGGTGTATTTGCACAGAAACCCTCTTCGATTGTAGCCTGACACTGCATAATTACGGAACTCTTAACTCATGGAAATAAATCATGTTGTTTTAAAAGAAGCACGTTGAATGTTAGAACCACCACGTAATAGGAGCAGGGCGGGCCTGATTAGGAAAGATGATAAGCAAACATTCTTTGCCATCCATTCGAGTAAACTTCTCAAAAATCAGGCTCAATTCAGCCGTATTCAAACAGAACATGAGAGACCTGCAAAAACGATACATAAGGGGCTTCTCTAAAACTCCTGGAGTTAGTGGGCTTAGATGTTGGTGGTACAGTTGTCATGATGAAAAGAAAAAATTCCCCGAGTTCTATGCAATTCAGTCATGGTTTGCTCGGAAACATCTATTCAGTTGGAGCCTTACTCTGCGTTCATAGGGAATGCTCAATTCATGGAAATCAAAAGAGAAGGTTATGACCGAAGCAATGTGCATGAGGGAATCACTGAAAGTTCGGAGCAGAGTGGGTATGAGGAGCAGAGATGATAGGCCAAGTTTTATTGAAATCGGTTTGTGAAACTTTCTCAGAAAAGCAACTTGAATTTCCGTGTGCACGTTAGAGTCCTGCTACAGCAATATATAAAGCGCTGGTGAATGAAACCTGGAGATAGAGTGCTCACATTTTGCAGTAGAGTTGAAATGATTAAGGGAGAAGTTTTGTGGAAACCACTCGGGTATTTCGTGAGAAATTCTATTCAGCTGCAACCTAACTTAGGTTGCATAGGGTAAGCTGAATTCACGTAAATCAAAACAGGTTGCTAGAACACAAGCAACGTGCATGAGGGAATCACCACAACTTTGGAGTAAAGTGGGTATGAGATGCAGGGGTGTTAGGCAAAGTTTCATTGAAATCAATTCGTGAAACTTTCTCGAAAAAGCAACTTCAAATTCAACCCAACTGTGTACATATTAGAGCATATTAGAGGCCTTCAACAGCAATACATAAGGGGCTTCTCTTCAAAACCTCGAGGTAGAGGGCTCAGATGTTGGGAGCAGAGTAGAAATGAGCAAAAGACGATATACGTAGTGGTTCATGGAAATCCAATCTTGTATTGCTCAGACAACGCTCTTCAGTTGCAGAAAAAATTTGCATGCTTAGGGAAAGTTCAATTCGTGGAAAGGAAGTCATGTTTTTATCACAAAAGCATGGCGCATGTTGGGAGCAACCATCATCAGAACACAGTGGGTATTAGCAGGAAATAAGATAAGCCAAATTTCACTAGAATGCACTCGTGAAACGTAGTCAGAACATCAGCTTCAATTTCAGGCCTATTCAGCCCGCACGATAGAGTACTGCAACCGCAATACCTAAGGGGCTTATCCAGAAAACCTGGAGGAAGAGTGCTCAGATGTAGGTGGATGAGTGCGAATGAGGAAAAGAGAAATTACGCAGCGTTCATGGAAATGCTGTCAGGCTTTTTTCAGAAGTGGCTCCTAAGTGGCAGCATAAGTCTGCTAGCATACGGAAAGCTCAATTAATGAAAATCAACACAGATCATTCCAGCAGAAGCAGGCATGAATGCGGGAACAAACTTGATTTCGGAACCATGTGGGAATGAGGAGCAGAGATGATAGGCAAAGTTTCACTGAAATCCATGCTTATAACTTCCTCAAAAATGCAACTTCAATTTCAGCCCTTTTCAGTCCACACCTTAGAGTGCTGCAACAGCAATGCATAAGGGTCTTGCCGACAAGAGTTGGAAGACGACTGCTATGATGTGAGGAGCAGAGTGGGAGTGAAGAAAAGAGAAAACACCGAGATTGTCATGGATTTGCAGTCGTGCATTTCCTCCTACGAGGCTGCTCATTTGAGGAATATTTAAGCATGCGATGGAAAAGCCCCATTCATGAAAAGAAACAGATTTAACAGAAGCACCATGCATGTTGGACCCATCACGTGTTCCATGCACAGTGAGGATGAACAGCCGACATCAAAAGCAAACTGGCAATGAAATCCATTTGAAATTATCTGAGAAAAGTCACTTCAATATCCACCTTATTCAACCAGCACTTTGGGGTCCTGCAACAGCAATGCTTAATGGAATGGCCAAGTATAGAAAACATGGAGTAGAGTGCTCCGATCTTGGTGGCACAGTGAGAATGAGGAAAAGAGAAAACACCCAGAGATTCAAGGGAAAACTCTCGTGCATTTTCTCAGAAAACACTCCTCAGTTGCAGTCTAATTCTGCGTGAACAGGGAAAACACAATTTATGGAATTAGAACCAGACGGTTAAAACAGAAGCACGGGCCACGGTGGAACCACACATCTTCGGAACAAAGTGGGTATGGGGAGGAGAAGTGAGGGGCAAAATATCATTCACATCCATAGGTGAAACATTTTCACGAGAGCAACTTCAAATGCAGCCGTATTCCGTCTTAGTTTTAGACTACTGCAACAGCAAGACATGAGAAGCTTTAGTAGAAAACCTGGAGATACAGTGCTCAGATATTAGGGACAGTGTGGGAGAGAAAAGAGAGAAAATAGCCATATCCTCAGCGAAATCCAAACGTACCTTAGCTCGGAAAATGCTCCTACGTTGCAGCCTCACAGTGGGTCATAATTAAACTGAATTCATGGCAATTGAAAAAAAAGTCCGAACAGAATTACCATGCGTGGTAGAACCACCACATCATTGGAGCAAAGGGGTATGAGGAGGAGAGATGATAGGCAATCGTTCATGGAAATCCATTCCTGAAATTTTTTCAGAAAAGCAACTTGAATTTCAGGCCTATTCCACCTGCACTTCAGAGTACTCCAAAATCAAGACATCAGTGGCTTTTCTGGAAAACCTGGAGGTACGGTGCTCAGACGTTAGGGGCATTGTGGGAAGGAGAAAAGACTTATATTTTCATGGGAATACATTCGTACATTAGCTCAGAATATTCTCCTATGTTTCAACCTAACACTGGGTGCACAGGAAAACTCAACTCATGAAAATAGAAACTCATTGTTACCTGCAAGAACCGGGCATGGAGGAACCACCACATCTTCAGAGCACAGAGACGACGGGCGGCAGAGAGAAGCAAATTTACAATGAAATCCATTTCTTAAACGTTCTCAGAAGAGCAACTTCAATTTCAGTTGCATTCACCTGCTGTTAGAGTACTGCAGCTGGTACACATAAGAGGCTTTGCAAGGAAACCTGCAGGTAGAGTCTCAGATATTGGGGGCAGAGGGGTAATGAGGGAAAGAGAAAATACCCAGTTTTTTATGGAAATCCAGTGGTGTATTTGCACAGAAAACCCTCTTCCACTGTAGCCTGACACTGCATGATTACGGAACTCTTAACTCATGGAAATAAATCATGTTGTTGTAAAAGAAGTACCTTGAATGTTAGAACCACCACGTAATAGGAGCAGAGCGGGCCTGATGAGGAAAGATGATAAGCAAATGTTCGTTGCCATCCATTCGAGAAAACTTCTCAAAAATCAGGCTCAATTCAGCCGTATTCAACCAGAACATGAGAGACCTGCAAAAATGACACATAAGGGGCTTCTCTAAAACTCCTGCAGTTAGTGGGCTTAGATGTTGGTGGTACAGTGGGCATGAGGAAAAGAGAAAATTCCCCGAGTTTTATACAATCCAGTCATGCATTTGCTCGGAAACATCTATTCCGTTGGAGCCTTACTCTGCGTGGTTAGGGAATGCTCAATTCATTGAAATCAAAAGAGAAGGTTTTGACCGAAGCAATGTGCTTGAGGATGAATCACCGCGGGTTCAGAGCACAGTGGGTATGAGGAGCAGAGATGATAGGCCAAGTTTTATTGAAATCGGTTTGTGAAACTTTCTCAGAAAAGCAACTTGAATTTCCGTGTGAACGTTAGAGTCCTGCTACAGCAATATATAAAGCGCTTCGGTATGAAACCTGGAGATGGAGTGCTCAAATTTTGCAGTAGAGTGGAAATGATTAAGGGAGAAGATTTGTGGAAAACAGTCGGGTATTTCCTGAGAAAACTCTATTCAGCTGCAACCTAACTTGGGTTGCATAGGGAAAGCTGAATTCATGTAAATCAAAACGGGTTGTTAGAACACAAGCAACGTACATGAGGGAATCACCACAACTTCGGAGTAAAGTGGGTATGAGATGCAGGGATGTTAGGCAAAGTTTCATTGAAACCCATTCGTGAAACTTTCTCGAAAAAGCAACTTCAATTTCAACCCAACTGTGTACATGTTAGAGGCCTCCAACAGCAATTCACAAGGGGCTTGTCTTGAAAACCTCGAGGTAGAGGGATCAGATGTTGGGAGCAGAGTAGGAATGAGCAAAAGAGGATAAACGGAGCGGTTCATGGAAATCCAAACTTGTATTGCTCAGACAAAGCTCTTCAGTTGCAGCCAAAATGTGCATGCTTAGGGAAAGTTCAATTCGTTGAAAGGAAGTCATGTTTTTATCACAAAAGCATGGTGCATGTTGGGAGCACCACATCATCAGAACACAGTGGGCATTAGCAGGAAATAGGATAGGCCAACTTTCACTACAATGCAATCATGAAACAAAGTCAGAAGATCAGCTTCAGTTTCAGACCTATTCAGCCTGTACATTAGAGTACTGCAAACGCAATAACTAAGGGGCTTATCCAGAAAACCTGGAGGAAGAGTGCTCAGATGTAGGTGGATGAGTGCGAATGAGGAAAAGAGAAATTACCCAGAGTTCATGGAAATCCTGTCAGGCATTTGTTCAGAAGAGGCTCCTAAGTTGCAGCGTAAGTCTGCTAGCATGCGGAAAGCTCAGTTCATGAAAATCAACATAGATCGTTCCAGCGGAAGCAGGCATGCATGCGGGGACCAAACTGGATTTGAACCATGTGGGAATGAGGAGCAGAGATGATAGGCAAAGTTTCACTGAAATCCCATACTTATAACTTCCTCCAAAAATGCAACTTCAATTTCAGCCATTTTCAGTCCACACCTTGGGGGTGCTGCAACAGCAATCCATAAGGGTCTTACCGACAAGACTTGGAAGAAGACTGCTATGATGTGAGGAGCAGAGTGGGAGTGAAGAAAAGAGAAAACACCGAGATTGACATGGATTTGCAGTCGTGCATTTCCTCCTAAGAGGCTGCTCATTTGAGGAATATTTAAGCATGCATCGGAAAAGCTCCATTCATGGAAAAGAAACAGTTTTAACAGAAGCACCATGCATGTTGGACCCATCACGTGTTCCATGCACAGTGAGGATGATCAGCAGACATCAAAAGCAAACTGGCAATAAAATCCTTTGAAACTATCTGAGAAAAGTCACTTCAATATCCAACTTATTCAACCAGCACTTTGGGATCCTGCAACAGTAATGCTTAATGGAATGGCCAAGTGTAGAAAACATGGAGTAGAGTGCTCCGATCTTGGTGGCAGAGTGAGAATGAGGAAAAGAGAAAACACCCAGAGATTCAAGGGAAACCTCTCGTGCATTTTCTCAGAAAACACTCCTCAGTTGCAGCGTAATCCTGCATGCACAGGGAAAACACAATTCATGGAAACAGAACAAGATGGTTAAAACAGAAGCACAGACCCACAGTGGAATACACATCTTCAGACAAAGTGGGTATGGGAGGAGAAGTGAGGCAAAATATCATTTCACATCCATAGGTGAAACATTTTCCACGAGAGCAACTTCAAATCAGCGCATTCCGTCTTAGTTTTAGACTACTGCAACAGCAAGACACGAGAAGCTGTGATGAAAACCTGGAGATACAGTGCTCAGATATTAGGGACAGTGTGGGAGAGAAAAGAGAGAAAATAGCCATATCCTCAGCGAAATACAAACGTACCTTAGCTCGGAAAATGCTCCAACGTTGCAGCCTCACACTGGGTCATACGTAAAGCTGAATTCATGGCAATTGAAAAAAAAGTCCAAACAGAATTACCATGTTAGGTAGAACCACCACATCATTGGAGCAAAGGTGTATGAGGAGGAGAGATGATAGGCAATCGTTCATAAAATCCATTCCTGAAATTTTCAGAAAAGCAACTTGAATTTCAGGCCTATTCACCTGCACTTCAGAGTACTCAATCAAGACATCAGTGTTTCTGGAAAACCTGGAGGTACGGTGCTCAGACGTTAGGGGCATTGTGGGAAGGAGAAAAGACTTATATTTTCATGGAAATACATTCGTACATTAGCTCAGAATATTCTCCTAAGTTGCAACCTAACACTGGGTGCACAGGAAAACTCAACTCATGAAAATAGAAACTCATTGTTACCTGCAAGAACCGGGCATGGAGGAACCACCACATCTTCCGAGCACAGAGATGACGGGCAGCAGAGAGAAGCAAATTTACAATGAAATCCATTTCTTAAACGTCTTCAGAAGAGCAACTTCAATTTCAGTTGCATTCACCTGCTGTTAGAGTACTGCAGCAGGTACACATAAGAGGCTTTGCGAGGAAACCTGCAGGTAGAGTCTCAGATACTGGGGGCAGAGAGGTAATGAGGGAAAGAGAAAATACCCAGTTTTTTATGGAAATCCAGTGGTGTATTTGCACAGAAAACCCTCTTCCATTGTAGCCTGACACTGCATGATTACGGAACTCTTAACTCATGGAAATAAATCATGTTGTTGTAAAAGAAGCACCTTGAATGTTAGAACCACCATGTAATAGGAGCAGAGCGGGCCTGATGAGGAAAGATGATAAGCAAACGTTCGTTGCCATCCATTCAAGAAAACTTCTCAAAAATCAGGCTCAATTCAGCCGTATTCAACCAGAACATGAGAGACCTGCAACAATGACACATAAGGGCCTTCTCTAAAACTCCTGGAGTTAGTGGGCTTAGATGTTGGTGGTACAGTGGGCATGAGGAAAAGAGAAAATTCCCCGAGTTTTATGCAATCCAGTCATGCATTTACTCGGAATCATCTATTCAGTTGGAACCTTACCATGCGTGCATAGGGAATGCTCAATTCATGGAAATCAAAAGAGAAAGTTTTGACCGAAGCAATGTGCATGAGGATGAATCACCGCAGGTTCAGAGCACAGTGGGTATGAGGAGCAGAGATGATAGGCCAACTTTTATTGAAATCGGTTTGAGAAACTTTCTCAGAAAAGCAACTTGAATTTCCGTGTGCACGTTAGAGTCCTGCTACAGCAATATATAAAGCGCTTGTGTATGAAACCTGGAAGTAGAGTGCTCAAATTTTGCAGTAGAGTGGAAATGATTAAGGGAGAAGTTTAGTGGAAACCAGTCGGGTATTTCCTGAGAAAACTCTATTCAGCTGCAACCTAACTTGGGTTGCATAGGGAAAGCTGAATTCATGTAAATCAAAACGGGTTGTTAGAACACAAGCAACGTGCATGAGGGAATCACCACAACTTTGGAGTAAAGTGGGTATGAGATGCAGGGATGTTAGGCAAAGTTTCATTGAAACCCATTCGTGAAACTTTCTCAAAAAAGCAACTTCAATTTCAACCCAACTGTGTACATGTTAGAGGCCTCCAACAGCAATTCACAAGGGGCTTGTCTTGAAAACCTCGAGGTAGAGGCATCAGATGTTGGGAGCAGAGTAGGAATGAGCAAAAGAGGATAAACGGAGCGGTTCATGGAAATCCAAACTTGTTTTGCTCAGACAAAGCTCTTCAGTTGCAGCCAAAATCTGCATGCTTAGGGAAAGTTCAATTCGTTGAAAGGAAGTCATGTTTTTATCACAAAAGCATGGTGCATGTTGGGAGCACCACATCATCAGAACACAGTGGGCATTAGCAGGAAATAGGATAAGCCAACTTTCACTAGAATGCACTCGTGAAACGTAGTCAGAACATCAGCTTCAATTTCAGGCCTATTCAGCCCGCACGATAGAGTACTGCAACCGCAATACCTAAGGGGCTTATCCAGAAAACCTGGAGGAAGAGTGCTCAGATGTAGGTGGATGAGTGCGAATGAGGAAAAGAGATATTACCCAGAGTTCATGGAAATCCTGTCAGGCATTTGTTCAGAAGTGGCTCCTAAGTTGCAGCGTAAGTCTGCTAGCATAAGGAAAGCTCAATTCATGAAAATCAACACAGATCGATCCAGCGAAGCAGGCATGAATGCGGGAACAAACTGGATTTCGGAACCATGTGGGAATGAGGAGCAGAGATGATAGGCAAAGTTTCACTGAAATCCATGCTTATAACTTCCTCAAAAATGCAACTTCAATTTCAGCCATTTTCAGTCCACACCTTAGAGTGCTGCAACAGCAATACATAAGGGTCTTGCCGACAAGACTTGGAAGACTGCTATGATGTGAGGAGCAGAGTGGGAGTGAAGAAAAGAGAAAACACCGAGATTGACATGGATTTGCAGTCGTGCATTTCCTCCTAATAGGGTGCTCATTTAAGGAATATTTAAGCGTGCATCGGAAAAGCTCCATTCATGGAAAAGAAACAGTTTTAACAGAAGCACCATGCATGTTGGACCCATCACGTGTTCCATGCACAGTGAGGATGATCAGGAGACATCAAAAGCAAACTGGCAATGAAATCCATTTGAAACTATCTGAGAAAAGTCACTTCAATATCCACCTTATTCAACCAGCACTTTGGGATCCTGCAACAGCAATGCTTAATGGAATGGCCAAGTGTAGAAAACATGGAGTAGAGTGCTCCGATCTTGGTGGCAGAGTGAGAATAGGAAAAGAGAAAACACCCAGAGATTCAAGGGAAAACTCTCGTGCATTTTCTCAGAAAACACTCCTCAGTTGCAGTCTAATGCTGCGTGCACAGGGAAAACTCAATTCATGGAAATAGATCCAGACGGTTAAAACAGAAGCACGGGCCACGGTGGAACCACACATCTTCGGAACAAAGTGGGTATGGGGAGGAGAAGTGAGGGGCAAAATATCATTCACATCCATAGGTGAAACATTTTCACAAGAGCAACTTCAAATCCAGCCGCATTCCGTCTTAGTGTTAGAATACTGCAAGAGCAAGACACGAGAAGCTTTAGTAGAAAACCTGGAGATACAGTGCTCAGATATTAGGGACAGTGTGGGAGAGAAAAGAGAGAAAATAGCCATATCCTCAGCGAAATCCAAACGTACCTTAGCTCGGAAAATGCTCCTACGTTGCAGCCTCACACTGGGTCATAAGTAAAGCTGAATTCATGGCAATTGAAAAAAAAGTCCGAACAGAATTACCATGCGTGGTAGAACCACCACATCATTGGAGCAAAGGGGTATGAGGAGGAGAGATGATAGGCAATTGTTCATGGAAATCCATTCCTGAAATTTTTTCAGAAAAGCAACTTGAATTTCAGGCCTATTCCACCTGCACTTCAGAGTACTGCAAAATCAAGACATCAGTGGCTTTTCTGGAAAACCTGGAGGTACGGTGCTCAGACGTTAGGGGCATTGTGGGAAGGAGAAAAGACTTATATTTTCATGGAAATACATTCGTACATTAGCTCAGAATATTCTCCTAAGTTGCAACCTAACAGTGGGTGCACAGGAAAACTCAACTCATGAAAATAGAAACTCATTGTTACCTGCAAGAACCGGGCATGGAGGAACCACCACATCTTTCGAGCACAGAGATGACGGGCAGCAGAGAGAAGCAAATTTACAATGAAATCCATTTCTTAAACGTTCTCAGAAGAGCAACTTCAATTTCAGTTGCATTCAACTCCTGTTAGAGTACTGCAGCAGGTACACATAAGAGGCTTTGCGAGGAAACCTGCAGGTAGAGTCTCAGATATTGGGGGCAGAGTGGTAATGAGGGAAAGGGAAAATACCCAGTTTTTTATGGAAATCCAGTGGTGTATTTGCACAGAAAACCCTCTTCCATTGTAGCCTGACACTGCATGATTACGGAACTCTTAACTCATGGAAATAAATCATGTTGTTGTAAAAGAAGCACCTTGAATGTTAGAACCACCATGTAATAGGAGCAGAGCGGGCCTGATGAGGAAAGATGATAAGCAAACGTTCGTTGCCATCCATTCGAGAAGGAATGAGCTAAAGAGGATAAACGGAGCGGTTCATGGAAATCCAAACTTGTATTGCTCAGACAAAGCTCTTCAGTTGCAGCCAAAATCTGCATGCTTAGGGAAAGTTCAATTCGTTGAAAGGAAGTCATGTTTTTATCACAAAAGCATGGTGCATGTTGGGAGCACCACATCATCAGAACACAGTGGGCATTAGCAGGAAATAGGATAAGCCAACTTTCACTAGAATGCACTCGTGAAACGTAGTCAGAACATCAGCTTCAATTTCAGGCCTATTCAGCCCGCACGATAGAGTACTGCAACCGCAATACCTAAGGGGCTTATCCAGAAAACCTGGAGGAAGAGTGCTCAGATGTAGGTGGATGAGTGCGAATGAGGAAAAGAGATATTACCCAGAGTTCATGGAAATCCTGTCAGGCATTTGTTCAGAAGTGGCTCCTAAGTTGCAGCGTAAGTCTGCTAGCATAAGGAAAGCTCAATTCATGAAAATCAACACAGATCGTTCCAGCGGAAGCAGGCATGAATGCGGGAACAAACTGGATTTCGGAACCATGTGGGAATGAGGAGCAGAGATGATAGGCAAAGTTTCACTGAAATCCATGCTTATAACTTCCTCAAAAATGCAACTTCAATTTCAGCCATTTTCAGTCCACACCTTAGAGTGCTGCAACAGCAATACATAAGGGTCTTGCCGACAAGACTTGGAAGAAGACTGCTATGATGTGAGGAGCAGAGTGGGAGTGAAGAAAAGAGAAAACACCGAGATTGACATGGATTTGCAGTCGTGCATTTCCTCCTAATAGGCTGCTCATTTGAGGAATATTTAAGCATGCATCGGAAAAGCTCCATTCATGGAAAAGAAACAGTTTTAACAGAAGCACCATGCATGTTGGACCCATCACGTGTTCCATGCACAGTGAGGATGATCAGCAGACATCAAAAGCAAACTGGCAATGAAATCCATTTGAAACTATCTGAGAAAAGTCACTTCAATATCCACCTTATTCAACCAGCACTTTGGGATCCTGCAACAGCAATGCTTAATGGAATGGCCAAGTGTAGAAAACATGGAGTAGAGTGCTCCGATCTTGGTGGCAGAGTGAGAATGAGGAAAAGAGAAAACACCCAGAGATTCAAGGGAAAACTCTCGTGCATTTTCTCAGAAAACACTCCTCAGTTGCAGTCTAATTCTGCGTGCACAGGGAAAACTCAATTCATGGAAATAGATCCAGACGGTTAAAACAGAAGCACGGGCCACGGTGGAACCACACATCTTCGGAACAAAGTGGGTATGGGGAGGAGAAGTGAGGGGCAAAATATCATTCACATCCATAGGTGAAACATTTTCACGAGAGCAACTTCAAATCCAGCCGCATTCCGTCTTAGTGTTAGAATACTGCAACAGCAAGACACGAGAAGCTTTAGTAGAAAACCTGGAGATACAGTGCTCAGATATTAGGGACAGTGTGGGAGAGAAAAGAGAGAAAATAGCCATATCCTCAGCGAAATCCAAACGTACCTTAGCTCGGAAAATG
Organism: Sciurus niger; assembly: GCA_020740815.1. NCBI lineage: Eukaryota > Metazoa > Chordata > Mammalia > Rodentia > Sciuridae > Sciurus > Sciurus niger. The sequence continues at coordinate 22,441 of JAHUXG010001892.1, forward strand.
CTCCTACGTTGCAGCCTCACACTGGGTCATAAGTAAAGCTGAATTCATGGCAATTGAAAAAAAAGTCCGAACAGAATTACCATGCGTGGTAGAACCACCACATCATTGGAGCAAAGGGGTATGAGGAGGAGAGATGATAGGCAATCGTTCATGGAAATCCATTCCTGAAATTTTTTCAGAAAAGCAACTTGAATTTCAGGCCTATTCCACCTGCACTTCAGAGTACTGCAAAATCAAGACATCAGTGGCTTTTCTGGAAAACCTGGAGGTACGGTGCTCAGACGTTAGGGGCATTGTGGGAAGGAGAAAAGACTTATATTTTCATGGAAATACATTCGTACATTAGCTCAGAATATTCTCCTAAGTTGCAACCTAACACTGGGTGCACAGGAAAACTCAACTCATGAAAATAGAAACTCATTGTTACCTGCAAGAACCGGGCATGGAGGAACCACCACATCTTCCGAGCACAGAGACGACGGGCAGCAGAGAGAAGCAAATTTACAATGAAATCCATTTCTTAAACGTTCTCAGAAGAGCAACTTCAATTTCAGTTGCATTCACCTGCTGTTAGAGTACTGCAGCAGGTACACATAAGAGGCTTTGCGAGGAAACCTGCAGGTAGAGTCTCAGATATTGGGGGCAGAGTGGTAATGAGGGAAAGAGAAAATACCCAGTTTTTTATGGAAATCCAGTGGTGTATTTGCACAGAAAACCCTCTTCCATTGTAGCCTGACACTGCATGATTACGGAACTCTTAACTCATGGAAATAAATCATGTTGTTGTAAAAGAAGCACCTTGAATGTTAGAACCACCACGTAATAGGAGCAGAGCGGGCCTGATGAGGAAAGATGATAAGCAAACGTTCGTTGCCATCCATTCGAGAAAACTTCTCAAAAATCAGGCTCAATTCAGCCGTATTCAACCAGAACATGAGAGACCTGCAACAACGACACATAAGGGGCTTCTCTAAAACTCCTGGAGTTAGTGGGCTTAGATGTTGGTGGTACAGTGGGCATGAGGAAAAGAGAAAATTCCCCGAGTTTTATGCAATCCAGTCATGCATTTGCTCGGAAACATCTATTCAGTTGGAGCCTTACTCTGCGTGCATAGGGAATGCTCAATTCATGGAAATCAAAAGAGAAAGTTTTGACCGAAGCAATGTGCATGAGGGAATCACCGCGGGTTCAGAGCACAGTGGGTATGAGGAGCAGAGATGATAGGCCAAGTTTTATTGAAATCGGTTTGTGAAACTTTCTCAGAAAAGCAACTTGAATTTCCGTGTGCACGTTAGAGTCCTGCTACAGCAATATATAAAGCGCTTGTGTATGAAACCTGGAGATAGAGTGCTCAAATTTTGCAGTAGAGTGGAAATGATTAAGGGAGAAGTTTTGTGGAAACCAGTCGGGTATTTCCTGAGAAAACTCTATTCAGCTGCAACCTAACTTGGGTTGCATAGGGAAAGCTGAATTCATGTAAATCAAAACGGGTTGTTAGAACACAAGCAACGTGCATGAGGGAATCACCACAACTTTGGAGTAAAGTGGGTATGAGATGCAGGGATGTTAGGCAAAGTTTCATTGAAACCCATTCGTGAAACTTTCTCGAAAAAGCAACTTCAATTTCAACCCAACTGTGTACATGTTAGAGGCCTCCAACAGCAATTCACAAGGGGCTTGTCTTGAAAACCTCGAGGTAGAGGGATCAGATGTTGGGAGCAGAGTAGGAATGAGCAAAAGAGGATAAACGGAGCGGTTCATGGAAATCCAAACTTGTATTGCTCAGACAAAGCTCTTCAGTTGCAGCCAAAATCTGCATGCTTAGGGAAAGTTCAATTCGTTGAAAGGAAGTCATGTTTTTATCACAAAAGCATGGTGCATGTTGGGAGCACCACATCATCAGAACACAGTGGGCATTAGCAGGAAATAGGATAAGCCAACTTTCACTAGAATGCACTCGTGAAACGTAGTCAGAACATCAGCTTCAATTTCAGGCCTATTCAGCCCGCACGATAGAGTACTGCAACCGCAATACCTAAGGGGCTTATCCAGAAAACCTGGAGGAAGAGTGCTCAGATGTAGGTGGATGAGTGCGAATGAGGAAAAGAGATATTACCCAGAGTTCATGGAAATCCTGTCAGGCATTTGTTCAGAAGTGGCTCCTAAGTTGCAGCGTAAGTCTGCTAGCATAAGGAAAGCTCAATTCATGAAAATCAACACAGATCGTTCCAGCGGAAGCAGGCATGAATGCGGGAACAAACTGGATTTCGGAACCATGTGGGAATGAGGAGCAGAGATGATAGGCAAAGTTTCACTGAAATCCATGCTTATAACTTCCTCAAAAATGCAACTTCAATTTCAGCCATTTTCAGTCCACACCTTAGAGTGCTGCAACAGCAATACATAAGGGTCTTGCCGACAAGACTTGGAAGAAGACTGCTATGATGTGAGGAGCAGAGTGGGAGTGAAGAAAAGAGAAAACACCGAGATTGACATGGATTTGCAGTCGTGCATTTCCTCCTAATAGGCTGCTCATTTGAGGAATATTTAAGCATGCATCGGAAAAGCTCCATTCATGGAAAAGAAACAGTTTTAACAGAAGCACCATGCATGTTGGACCCATCACGTGTTCCATGCACAGTGAGGATGATCAGCAGACATCAAAAGCAAACTGGCAATGAAATCCATTTGAAACTATCTGAGAAAAGTCACTTCAATATCCACCTTATTCAACCAGCACTTTGGGATCCTGCAACAGCAATGCTTAATGGAATGGCCAAGTGTAGAAAACATGGAGTAGAGTGCTCCGATCTTGGTGGCAGAGTGAGAATGAGGAAAAGAGAAAACACCCAGAGATTCAAGGGAAAACTCTCGTGCATTTTCTCAGAAAACACTCCTCAGTTGCAGTCTAATTCTGCGTGCACAGGGAAAACTCAATTCATGGAAATAGATCCAGACGGTTAAAACAGAAGCACGGGCCACGGTGGAACCACACATCTTCGGAACAAAGTGGGTATGGGGAGGAGAAGTGAGGGGCAAAATATCATTCACATCCATAGGTGAAACATTTTCACGAGAGCAACTTCAAATCCAGCCGCATTCCGTCTTAGTGTTAGAATACTGCAACAGCAAGACACGAGAAGCTTTAGTAGAAAACCTGGAGATACAGTGCTCAGATATTAGGGACAGTGTGGGAGAGAAAAGAGAGAAAATAGCCATATCCTCAGCGAAATCCAAACGTACCTTAGCTCGGAAAATGCTCCTACGTTGCAGCCTCACACTGGGTCATAAGTAAAGCTGAATTCATGGCAATTGAAAAAAAAGTCCGAACAGAATTACCATGCGTGGTAGAACCACCACATCATTGGAGCAAAGGGGTATGAGGAGGAGAGATGATAGGCAATCGTTCATGGAAATCCATTCCTGAAATTTTTTCAGAAAAGCAACTTGAATTTCAGGCCTATTCCACCTGCACTTCAGAGTACTGCAAAATCAAGACATCAGTGGCTTTTCTGGAAAACCTGGAGGTACGGTGCTCAGACGTTAGGGGCATTGTGGGAAGGAGAAAAGACTTATATTTTCATGGAAATACATTCGTACATTAGCTCAGAATATTCTCCTAAGTTGCAACCTAACACTGGGTGCACAGGAAAACTCAACTCATGAAAATAGAAACTCATTGTTACCTGCAAGAACCGGGCATGGAGGAACCACCACATCTTCCGAGCACAGAGACGACGGGCAGCAGAGAGAAGCAAATTTACAATGAAATCCATTTCTTAAACGTTCTCAGAAGAGCAACTTCAATTTCAGTTGCATTCACCTGCTGTTAGAGTACTGCAGCAGGTACACATAAGAGGCTTTGCGAGGAAACCTGCAGGTAGAGTCTCAGATATTGGGGGCAGAGTGGTAATGAGGGAAAGAGAAAATACCCAGTTTTTTATGGAAATCCAGTGGTGTATTTGCACAGAAAACCCTCTTCCATTGTAGCCTGACACTGCATGATTACGGAACTCTTAACTCATGGAAATAAATCATGTTGTTGTAAAAGAAGCACCTTGAATGTTAGAACCACCACGTAATAGGAGCAGAGCGGGCCTGATGAGGAAAGATGATAAGCAAACGTTCGTTGCCATCCATTCGAGAAAACTTCTCAAAAATCAGGCTCAATTCAGCCGTATTCAACCAGAACATGAGAGACCTGCAACAACGACACATAAGGGGCTTCTCTAAAACTCCTGGAGTTAGTGGGCTTAGATGTTGGTGGTACAGTGGGCATGAGGAAAAGAGAAAATTCCCCGAGTTTTATGCAATCCAGTCATGCATTTGCTCGGAAACATCTATTCAGTTGGAGCCTTACTCTGCGTGCATAGGGAATGCTCAATTCATGGAAATCAAAAGAGAAAGTTTTGACCGAAGCAATGTGCATGAGGGAATCACCGCGGGTTCAGAGCACAGTGGGTATGAGGAGCAGAGATGATAGGCCAAGTTTTATTGAAATCGGTTTGTGAAACTTTCTCAGAAAAGCAACTTGAATTTCCGTGTGCACGTTAGAGTCCTGCTACAGCAATATATAAAGCGCTTGTGTATGAAACCTGGAGATAGAGTGCTCAAATTTTGCAGTAGAGTGGAAATGATTAAGGGAGAAGTTTTGTGGAAACCAGTCGGGTATTTCCTGAGAAAACTCTATTCAGCTGCAACCTAACTTGGGTTGCATAGGGAAAGCTGAATTCATGTAAATCAAAACGGTTGTTAGAACACAAGCAACGTGCATGAGGGAATCACCACAACTTTGGAGTAAAGTGGGTATGAGATGCAGGGATGTTAGGCAAAGTTTCATTGAAACCCATTCGTGAAACTTTCTCGAAAAAGCAACTTCAATTTCAACCCAACTGTGTACATGTTAGAGGCCTCCAACAGCAATTCACAAGGGGCTTGTCTTGAAAACCTCGAGGTAGAGGGATCAGATGTTGGGAGCAGAGTAGGAATGAGCAAAAGAGGATAAACGGAGCGGTTCATGGAAATCCAAACTTGTATTGCTCAGACAAAGCTCTTCAGTTGCAGCCAAAATCTGCATGCTTAGGGAAAGTTCAATTCGTTGAAAGGAAGTCATGTTTTTATCACAAAAGCATGGTGCATGTTGGGAGCACCACATCATCAGAACACAGTGGGCATTAGCAGGAAATAGGATAAGCCAACTTTCACTAGAATAGACTCGTGAAACGTAGTCAGAACATCAGCTTCAATTTCAGGCCTATTCAGCCCGCACGATAGAGTACTGCAACTGCAATACCTAAGGGGCTTATCCAGAAAACCTGGAGGAAGAGTGCTCAGATGTAGGTGGATGAGTGCGAATGAGGAAAAGAGATATTACCCAGAGTTCATGGAAATCCTGTCAGGCATTTGTTCAGAAGTGGCTCCTAAGTAGCAGCGTAAGTCTGCTAGCATAAGGAAAGCTCAATTCATGAAAATCAACACAGATCGTTCCAGCGGAGGCAGGCATGAATGCGGGAACAAACTGGATTTCGGAACCATGTGGGAATGAGGAGCAGAGATGATAGGCAAAGTTTCACTGAAATCCATGCTTATAACTTCCTCAAAAATGCAACTTCAATTTCAGCCATTTTCAGTCCACACCTTAGAGTGCTGCAACAGCAATACATAAGGGTCTTGCCGACAAGACTTGGAAGAAGACTGCTATGATGTGAGGAGCAGAGTGGGAGTGAAGAAAAGAGAAAACACCGAGATTGACATGGATTTGCAGTCGTGCATTTCCTCCTAATAGGCTGCTCATTTGAGGAATATTTAAGCATGCATCGGAAAAGCTCCATTCATGGAAAAGAAACAGTTTTAACAGAAGCACCATGCATGTTGGACCCATCACGTGTTCCATGCACAGTGAGGATGATCAGGAGACAACAAAAGCAAACTGGCAATGAAATCCATTTGAAACTATCTGAGAAAAGTCACTTCAATATCCACTTTATTCAACCAGCACTTTGGGATCCTGCAACAGCAATGCTAAATGGAATGGCCAAGGGTAGAAATCATGGAGTAGAGTGCTCCGATCTTGGTGGCAGAGTGAGAATGAGGAAAAGAGAAAACACCCAGAGATTCAAGGGAAAACTCTCGTGCATTTTCTCAGAAAACACTCCTCAGTTGCAGTCTAATTCTGCGTACACAGGGAAAACTCAATTCATGGAAATAGATCCAGACGGTTAAAACAGAAGCACGGGCCACGGTGGAACCACACATCTTCGGAACAAAGTGGGTATGTGGAGGAGAAGTGAGGGGCAAAATATCATTCACATCCATAGGTGAAACATTTTCACGAGAGCAACTTCAAATCCAGCCGCATTCCGTCTTAGTGTTAGAATACTGCAACAGCAAGACACGAGAAGCTTTAGTAGAAAACCTGGAGATACAGTGCTCAGATATTAGGGACAGTGTGGGAGAGAAAAGAGAGAGAATAGCCATATCCTCAGCGAAATCCAAACGTACCTTAGCTCGGAAATGCTCCTACGTTGCAGCCTCACACTGGGTCATAAGTAAAGCTGAATTCATGGCAATTGAAAAAAAAGTCCGAACAGAATTACCATGCGTGGTAGAACCACCACATCATTGGAGCAAAGGGGTATGAGGAGGAGAGATGATAGGCAATCATTCATGGAAATCCATTCCTGAAATTTTTTCAGAAAAGCAACTTGAATTTCAGGCCTATTCCACCTGCACTTCAGAGTACTGCAAAATCAAGACATCAGTGGCTTTTCTGGAAAACCTGGATGTACGGTGCTCAGACGTTAGGGGCATTGTGGGAAGGAGAAAAGACTTATATTTTCATGGAAATACATTCGTACATTAGCTCAGAATATTCTCCTAAGTTGCAACCTAACACTGGGTGCACAGGAAAACTCAACTCATGAAAATAGAAACTCATTGTTACCTGCAAGAACCGGGCATGGAGGAACCACCACATCTTCCGAGCACAGAGACGACGGGCAGCAGAGAGAAGCAAATTTACAATGAAATCCATTTCTTAAACGTTCTCAGAAGAGCAACTTCAATTTCAGTTGCATTCACCTGCTGTTAGAGTACTGCAGCAGGTACACATAAGAGGCTTTGCGAGGAAACCTGCAGGTAGAGTCTCAGATATTGGGGGCAGAGTGGTAATGAGGGAAAGAGAAAATACCCAGTTTTTTATGGAAATCCAGTGGTGTATTTGCACAGAAAACCCTCTTCCATTGTAGCCTGACACTGCATGATTACGGAACTCTTAACTCATGGAAATAAATCATGTTGTTGTAAAAGAAGCACCTTGAATGTTAGAACCACCACGTAATAGGAGCAGAGCGGGCCTGATGAGGAAAGATGATAAGCAAACGTTCGTTGCCATCCATTCGAGAAAACTTCTCAAAAATCAGGCTCAATTCAGCCGTATTCAACCAGAACATGAGAGACCTGCAACAACGACACATAAGGGGCTTCTCTAAAACTCCTGGAGTTAGTGGGCTTAGATGTTGGTGGTACAGTGGGCATGAGGAAAAGAGAAAATTCCCCGAGTTTTATGCAATCCAGTCATGCATTTGCTCGGAAACATCTATTCCGTTGGAGCCTTACTCTGCGTGCATAGGGAATGCTCAATTCATTGAAATCAAAAGAGAAGGTTTTGACCGAAGCAATGTGCATGAGGTTGAATCACCGCGGGTTCAGAGCACAGTGGGTATGAGGAGCAGAGATGATAGGCCAAGTTTTATTGAAATCGGTTTGTGAAACTTTCTCAGAAAAGCAACTTGAATTTCCGTGTGCACGTTAGAGTCCTGCTACAGCAATATATAAAGCGCTTGTGTATGAAACCCGGAGATAGAGTGCTCAAATTTTGCAGTAGGGTGCAAATGATTAAGGGAGAAGTTTTGTGGAAACCAGTCGGGTATTTCCTGAGAAAACTCTATTCAGCTGCAACCTAACTTGGGTTTCATAGGGAAACCTGAATTCATGTAAATCAAAACGGGTTGTTAGAACACAAGCAACGTGCATGAGGGAATCACCACAACTTTGGAGTAAAGTGGGTATGAGATGCAGGGATGTTAGGCAAAGTTTCATTGAAACCCATTCGTGAAACATTCTCGAAAAAGCAACTTCAATTTCAACCCAACTGTGTACATGTTAGAGGCCTCCAACAGCAATTCACAAGGGGCTTGTCTTGAAAACCTCGAGGTAGAGGGATCAGATGTTGGGAGCAGAGTAGGAATGAGCAAAAGAGGATAAACAGAGCGGTTCATGGAAATCCAAACTTGTATTGCTCAGACAAAGCTCTTCAGTTGCAGCCAAAATCTGCATGCTTAGGGAAAGTTCAATTCGTTGAAAGGAAGTCATGTTTTATCACAAAAGCATGGTGCATGTTGGGAGCACCACATCATCAGAACACAGTGGGCATTAGCAGGAAATAGGATAAGCCAACATTCACTAGAATGCACTCGTGAAACGTAGTCAGAACATCAGCTTCAATTTCAGGCCTATTCAGCCCGCACGATACAGTACTGCAACCGCAATACCTAAGGGGCTTATCCAGAAAACCTGGAGGAAGAGTGCTCAGATGTAGGAGGATGAGTGCGAATGAGGAAAAGAGATATTACCCAGAGTTCATGGAAATCCTGTCAGGCATTTGTTCAGAAGTGGCTCCTAAGTTGCAGCGTAAGTCTGCTAGCATAAGGAAAGCTCAATTCATGAAAATCAACACAGATCGTTCCAGCGGAAGCAGGCATGAATGCGGGAACAAACTGGATTTCGGAACCATGTGGGAATGAGGAGCAGAGATGATAGGCAAAGTTTCACTGAAATCCATGCTTATAACTTCCTCAAAAATGCAACTTCAATTTCAGCCATTTTCAGTCCACACCTTAGAGTGCTGCAACAGCAATACATAAGGGTCTTGCCGACAAGACTTGGAAGAAGACTGCTATGATGTGAGGAGCAGAGTGGGAGTGAAGAAAAGAGAAAACACCGAGATTGACATGGATTTGCAGTCGTGCATTTCCTCCTAATAGGCTGCTCATTTGAGGAATATTTAAGCATGCATCGGAAAAGCTCCATTCATGGAAAAGAAACAGTTTTAACAGAAGCACCATGCATGTTGGACCCATCACGTGTTCCATGCACAGTGAGGATGATCAGCAGACATCAAAAGCAAACTGGCAATGAAAGCCATTTGAAACTATCTGAGAAAAGTCACTTCAATATCCACCTTATTCAACCAGCACTTTGGGATCCTGCAACAGCAATGCTTAATGGAATGGCCAAGTGTAGAAAACATGGAGTAGAGTGCTCCGATCTTGGTGGCAGAGTGAGAATGAGGAAAAGAGAAAACACCCAGAGATTCAAGGGAAAACTCTCGTGCATTTTCTCAGAAAACACTCCTCAGTTGCAGTCTAATTCTGCGTGCACAGGGAAAACTCAATTCATGGAAAGAGATCCAGACGGTTAAAACAGAAGCACGGGCCACGGTGGAACCACACATCTTCGGAACAAAGTGGGTGTGGGGAGGAGAAGTGAGGGGCAAAATATCATTCACATCCATAGGTGAAACATTTTCACGAGAGCAACTTCAAATCCAGCCGCATTCCGTCTTAGTGTTAGAATACTGCAACAGCAAGACACGAGAAGCTTTAGTAGAAAACCTGGAGATACAGTGCTCAGATATTAGGGACAGTGTGGGAGAGAAAAAAGAGAAAATAGCCATATCCTCAGCGAAATCCAAACGTACCTTAGCTCGGAAAATGCTCGTACGTTGCAGCCTCACACTGGGTCATAAGTAAAGCTGAATTCATGGCAATTGAAAAAAAAGTCCGAACAGAATTACCATGTGTGGTAGAAGCCCCACATCATTGGAGCAAAGGGGTATGAGGAGGAGAGATGATAGGCAATCGTTCATGGAAATCCATTCCTGAAATTTTTTCAGAAAAGCAACTTGAATTTCAGGCCTATTCCACCTGCACTTCAGAGTACAGCAAAATCAAGACATCAGTGGCTTTTCTGGAAAACCTGGAGGTACGGTGCTCAGACGTTAGAGGCATTTTGGGAAGGAGAAAAGACTTATATTTTCATGGAAATACATTCGTACATTAGCTCAGAATATTCTCCTAAGTTGAAACCTAACACTGGGTGCACAGGAAAACTCAACTCATGAAAATAGAAACTCATTGTTACCTGCAAGAACCGGGCATGGAGGAACCACAAATCTTCCGAGCACAGAGATGATGGGCAGCAGAGAGAAGCAAATTTACAATGAAATCCATTTTTTAAACGTTCTCAGAAGAGCAACTTCAATTTCAGTTGCATTCACCTGCTGTTAGAATTCTGCAGCAGGTACACATAAAAGGCTTTGCGAGGAAACCTGCAGGTAGAGTCTCAGATATTGGGGGCAGAGTGGTAATGAGGGAAAGAGAAAATACCCAGTTTTTTAGGGAAATCCAGTGGTGCATTTGCACAGAAAACCCTCTTCCATTGTAGCCTGACACTGCATGATTTCAGAACTCTTAACTCTTGGAAATAAATCATGTTGTTGTAAAGGATGCACCTTGAATGTTAGAACCACCACGTAATAGGAGCATAGCGGGCCTGATGAGGAATGATGATAAGCAAACGTTCGTTGCCATCCATTCGAGAAAACTTCTCAAAAATCAGGCTCAATTCAGCCGTATTCAACCAGAACATGAGAGACCTGCAACAACGACACATAAGGCGCTTCTCTAAAACTCCTGGTGTTAGTGGACTTAGATGTTGGCGGTACAGTGGGCATGAGGAAAAGAGAAAATTCCCCGAGTTTTATGCAATCCAGTCATGCATTTGCTCGGAAACATCTATTCAGTTGGAGCTTTACTCTGTGTGCCTAGGGAATGCTCAATTCATGGAAATCAAAAGAGAAAGCTTTGACCGAAGCAATGTGCATTAGGTAATCACCGCGGGTTCAGAGCACAGTGGGTATGAGGAGCAGAGATGATAGGCCAAGTTTTTTGAAATCGGTTTGTGAAACTTTCTCAGAAAAGCAACTTGAATTTCCGTGTGCACGTTAGAGTCCTGCTACAGCAGTATATAAAGCGCTTGTGTATGAAACCTAGAGATAGAGTGCTCAAATTCTGCAGTAGAGTGGAAATGATTAAGGGAGAAGTTTTGTGGAAACCAGTCGGGTATTTCCTGAGAAAACTCTATTCAGCTTCAACCTAACATGGGTTGCATAGGGAAACCTGAATTCATGTAAATCAAAACGGGTTGGTAGAACACAAGCAACGTGCATGAGGGAATCACCACAACTTTGGAGTAAAGTGGGTATGAGATGCAGGGATGTTAGGCAAAGTTTCATTGAAACCCATTCGTGAAAATTTCTCGAAAAAGCAACTTCAATTTCAACCCAACTGTGTACATGTTAGAGGCCTCCAACAGCAATTCACAAGGGGCTTGTCTTGAAAACCTCGAGGTAGAGGCATCAGATGTTGGGAGCAGAGTAGGAATGAGCAAATGAGGATAAACGGAGCGGTTCATGGAAATCCAAACTTGTATTGCTCAGACAAAGCTCTTCAGTTGCAGCCAAAATCTGCATGCTTAGGGAAAGTTCAATTCGTTGAAAGGAAGTCATGTTTTTATCACAAAAGCATGGTGCATGTTGGGAGCACCACATCATCAGAACACAGTGGGCATTAGCAGGAAATAGGATAAGCCAACTTTCACTAGAATGCACTCGTGAAACGTAGTCAGAACATCAGCTTCAATTTCAGGCCTATTCAGCCTGCACGATAGAGTACTGCAACCGCAATACCTAAGGGGCTTACCTACAAAACCTGGAGGAAGAGTGCTCAGATGTAGGTGGATGAGTGCGAATGAGGAAAAGAGAAATTACCCAGAGTTCATGGACATCCTGTCAGGCATTTGTTCAGAAGTGGCTCCTAAGTTGCAGCGTAAGTCTGCTAGCATAAGGAAAGCTCAATTCATGAAAATCAACACAGATCGTTCCAGCGGAGGCAGGCATGAATGCGGGAACAAACTGGATTTCGGAACCATGTGGGAATGAGGAGCAGAGATGATAGGCAAAGTTTCACTGAAATCCATGCTTATAACTTCCTCAAAAATGCAACTTCAATTTCAGCCATTTTCAGTCCACACCTTAGAGTGCTGCAACAGCAATACATAAGGGTCTTGCCGACAAGACTTGGAAGAAGACTGCTATGATGTGAGGAGCAGAGTGGGAGTGAAGAAAAGAGAAAACACCGAGATTGACATGGATTTGCAGTCGTGCATTTCCTCCTAATAGGCTGCTCATTTGAGGAATATTTAAGCATGCATCGGAAAAGCTCCATTCATGGAAAAGAAACAGTTTTAACAGAAGCACCATGCATGTTGGACCCATCACGTGTTCCATGCACAGTGAGGATGATCAGCAGACATCAAAAGCAAACTGGCAATGAAATCCATTTGAAACTATCTGAGAAAAGTCACTTCAATATCCACCTTATTCAACCAGTACTTTGGGATCCTGCAACAGCAATGCTTAATGGAATGGCCAAGTGTAGAAAACATGGAGTAGAGTGCTCCGATCTTGGTGGCAGAGTGAGAATGAGGAAAAGAGAAAACACCCAGAGATTCAAGGGAAACCTCTCGTGCATTTTCTCAGAAAACACTCCTCAGTTGCAGCGTAATCCTGCGTGCACAGGGAAAACACAATTCATGGAAATAGAAGAAGACGGTTAAAACAGAAGCACGGGCCATGGTGGAACCACCACATCGTCGGAACAAAGTGGGTATGGGAAGTACAAGTGAGGGGGAAAATATCATTCAAATCCAAAAGTGAAACATTTTCACAAGAGCAACTTCAAATCCAGCCGCATTTCTTCTTAGTGTTAGAATTCTGCAAGAGCAAGACATGAGAAGCTTTAGTAGAAAATCTAGAGATACAGTGCTCAGATATTAGGGACAGTGTGGGAGTAAAAAGAGAGAAAAGAGCCATATCCTCAGCGAAATCCAAATGTACCTTAGCTCGGAAAATGCTCCTAAGTTGCAGCCTCACACTGGGTCATAAGAAAAGCTGCATTCATGACTATTGAAAAAAAAGGCCTAACAGAATTACCAAGCATGGCAGAACCACCACCTATTGAAGCCAAGGGGTATGAGGAGGAGAGATGATAGGCAATTGTTCATGGAAATCCTTTCCTGGAATTTTCTCAGAAGAGCAACTTGAATTTCAGGCGTACTCCACCTGCACTTCAGAGTACTGGAAAATCAAGGCATTAGTGGCTTTTCTGGAATACCTGGAGGTAGGGTGCTCAGACGTTAGGGGCATTGTGGGAATGAGAAAAGACTCATATTTTTATGGAAATACATTCGTACATTAGCTCAGAATATTCTCCTAAGTTGCAGCCTAACACTGGGTGCATAGGAAAGCTCAACTCATGAAAATCGAAACTCATTGTTATAATGCAAGAAGTGGGCATGGAGGAACCACCACATCTTCTGAGCACAGAGATGACGGGCAGCAGAGAGAAGCAAATTTACAATGAAATCCATTTCTTCAACGTTCTCAGAAAAGCAACTTCAATTTCACTTCCATTCACCTGCCTTTAGAGTACTGCAGCAGCTGTACATAAGAGATTTTGCGAGGAAACCTGCAGGTAGAGTCTCAGTTATTGGGGGCGGAGTGGTAATGAGGGAAAGAGAAAAACCCAGATTTTATGGAAATCCAGTGGTGTATTTGCACAGAAAACCCTCTTCCATTGTTGCCTGACACTGCATGATTATGGAACTCTTAACTCATGGAAATAAATCATGTTGTTGTAAAAGAAGCACCATGAATGTTAGAACCACCACGTAATAGGAGCAGAGCGGGCCTGATGAGGAAAGATGATAAGCAAACGTTCTTTGCCATCCGTTCGAGAAAACTTCTCAAAAATCAGGCTCAATTCAGCCGTATTCAACCAGAACATGAGAGACCTGCAACAACGACTCATAAGGGGCTTCTCTAAAACTCCTGGAGTTAGTGGGCTTAGATGTTGGTGGTACAGTGGGCATGAGGAAAAGAGAAAATTCCCCGAGTTTTATGCAATCCAGTCATGCATTTGCTCGGAATCATCTATTCAGTTGGAGCCTTACTCTGCGTGCATAGGGAATGCTCGATTCATGGAAATCAAAAGAGAAAGTTTTGACCGAAGCAATGTGCATGAGGGAATCACCGCGGGTTCAGAGCACAGTGGGTATGAGGAGCAGAGATGATAGGCCAGGTTTTATTGAAATCGGTTTGTGAAACTTTCTCAGAAAAGCAACTTGAATTTCCGTGTGCACGTTAGAGTCCTGCTACAGCAATATATGAAGTGCTTGTGAATGAAACCTGGAGATAGAGTGCTCAAATTTTGCAGTAGAGTTGAAATGATTAAGGGAGAAGTTTTGTGGAAACCAGTCAGGTATTTCCTGGGAAAACTCTATTCAGCTGCAACCTAATTCGGCTTGCATAGGGACAGGTGAATTCATGTAAATCAAAACAGGTTGTACACCACCAACACGCATGATGGAATCACCACAACTTTGGAGAAAAGTGGGTATGAGATGCAGGGATAAGAGACAAAGTTTCATTGAAACACATTCGTGAAACTTTATCGAGAAAGCAACTTCAATTTTAACCCAACTGTGTACATGTTAGAGGACTCCAACAGCAATTCATAAGGGGCTTGTCTCCAAAACCTCGAGGTAGAGGGATCAGATGTTGGGAGCAGAGTAGGAATGAGAAAAAGAGGATATTTGTAGCGGTTCATGGAAATCCAATCTTGTATTGCTCAGACAACGCTCTTCAGTTGCAGCCAAAATCTGCATGCTTAGGGAAAGTTCAATTCGTGGAAAGGAAGTCATGTTTTTATGACAAAAGCATGGTGCATGTTGGGAGCACCACATCATCAGAACACAGTGGGCATTAACAGGAAATAGGATAAGCCAACATTCACTAGAATGCACTCGTGAAACGTAGTCAGAACATCAGCTTCAATTTCAGGCCTATTCAGCCTGCACGATAGAGTACTGCAACCGCAATACCTAAGGGGCTTACCTAGAAAACCTGGAGGAAGAGTGCTCAGATGTAGGTGGATGAGTGCGAATGAGGAAAAGAGAAATTACCCAGAGTTCATGGAAATCCTGTCAGGCATTTGTTCAGAAGTGGCTCCTAAGTTGCAGCGTAAGTCTGCTAGCATACAGAAAGCTCAATTCATGAAAATGAACACAGATCGTTCCAGCGGAAGCAGGCATGAATGCGGGAACAAACTTGATTTCGGAACCATGTGGGAATGAGGAGCAGAGATGATAGGCAAAGTTTCACTGAAATCCATGCTTATAACCTCCTCAAAAATGCAACTTCAATTTCAGCCATTTTCAGTCCACACCTTAGAGTGCTGCAACAGCAATACATAAGGGTCTTGCCGACAAGACTTGGAAGAAGACTGCTATGATGTGAGGAGCAGAGTGGGAGTGAAGAAAAGAGAAAACACTGAGATTGACATGGATTTGCAGTAGTGCATTTCCTCCTACGAGGCTGCTCATTTGAGGAATATTTAAGCATGCATCGGAAA
This sequence comes from Sciurus niger, assembly GCA_020740815.1. Lineage (NCBI taxonomy): Eukaryota > Metazoa > Chordata > Mammalia > Rodentia > Sciuridae > Sciurus > Sciurus niger. The sequence goes on from JAHUXG010001892.1 coordinate 38,034, forward strand.
AGCTCCATTCATGGAAAAGAAACAGTTTTAACAGAAGCACCATGCATGTTGGACCCATCACTTGTTCCATGCACAGTGAGGATGATCAGCAGACATCAAAAGCAAACTGGCAATGAAAGCCATTTGAAACTATCTGAGAAAAGTCACTTCAATATCCACCTTATTCAACCAGCACTTTGGGATCCTGCAACAGCAATGCTTAATGGAATGGCCAAGTGTAGAAAACATGGAGTAGAGTGCTCCGATCTTGGTGGCAGAGTGAGAATGAGGAAAAGAGAAAACACCCAGAGATTCAAGGGAAAACTCTCGTGCATTTTCTCAGAAAACACTCCTCAGTTGCAGTCTAATTCTGCGTACACAGGGAAAACTCAATTCATGGAAATAGATCCAGACGGTTAAAACAGAAGCACGGGCCACGGTGGAACCACACATCTTCGGAACAAAGTGGGTATGTGGAGGAGAAGTGAGGGGCAAAATATCATTCACATCCATAGGTGAAACATTTTCACGAGAGCAACTTCAAATCCAGCCGCATTCCGTCTTAGTGTTAGAATACTGCAACAGCAAGACACGAGAAGCTTTAGTAGAAAACCTGGAGATACAGTGCTCAGTTATTAGTGACAGTGTGGGAGAGAAAAGAGAGAAAATAGCCATATCCTCAGCGAAATCCAAACGTACCTTAGCTCGGAAAATGCTCCTACGTTGCAGCCTCACACTGGGTCTTAAGTAAAGCTGAATTCATGGCAATTGAAAAAAAAGTTCGAACAGTATTACCATGCGTGGTAGAACCAACACATCATTGGAGCAAAGGGGTATGAGGAGGAGAGATGATAGGCAATCGTTCATGGAAATCCATTCCTGAAATTTTTTCAGAAAGCAACTTGAATTTCAGGCCTTATCCACCTGCACTTCAGAGTACTGCAAAATCAAGACATCAGTGGCTTTTCTGGAAAACCTGGAGGTACGGTGCTAAGACGTTAGGGGCATTGTGGGAAGGAGAAAGGACTTATATTTTCAAGGAAATACATTCGTACATTAGCTCAGAATATTCTCCTAGGTTGCAGCCTAACACTGGGTGCACAGGAAATTCAAACCATGAAAATAGAAACTCATTGTTAAACTGCAAGTACCGGGCATGGAGGAACCACCATATCTTCCGAGCACAGGGACAACGGGCAGCAGAGAGAAGCAAATTTACAATGAAATCCATTTCTTAAACGTTCTCAGAAGAGCAACTTCAATTTCAGTTCCATTCACCTGCTGTTAGAGTACTGCAGCAGGTACACATAAGAGGCTTTGCGCGGAAACCTGCAGGTAGAGTCTCAGATATTGGGGGCAGAGTGGTAATGAGGGAAAGAGAAAATACCCAGTTTTTTTATGGAAATCCAGTGGTGTATTTGCACAGAAACCCTCTTCGATTGTAGCCTGACACTGCATAATTACGGAACTCTTAACTCATGGAAATAAATCATGGTGTTGTAAAAGAAGCACCTTGAATGTTAGAACCACCACGTAATAGGAGCAGGGCGGGCCTAATTAGGAAAGAATATAAGCAAACATTCTTTGCCATCCATTCGAGAAAACTTCTCAAAAATCAGGCTCAATTCAGCCGTATTCAAACAGAACATGAGAGACCTGCAACAACGATACATAAGGGCCTTCTCTAAAACTCCTGGAGTTAGTGGGCTTAGATGTTGGTGGTACAGTGGGCACGAGGAAAAGAGAAAATTCCCCGAGTTTTATGCAATTCAGTCATGGTTTGCTCGGAAACATCTATTCAGTTGGAGCCTTACTCTGCGTTCATAGGGAATGCACAATTCATGGAAATCAAAAGAGAAGGTTATGACCGAAGATATGTGCATGAGGGAATCACTGAAAGTTCGGAGCAGAGTGGGTATGAGGAGCAGAGATGATAGTCCAAGTTTTATTGAAATCGGTCTGTGAAACTTTCTCAGAAAAGCAACTTGAATTTCCGTGTGCACGTTAGAGTCCTGCTACAGCAATATATGAAGTGCTTGTGAATGAAACCTGGAGATAGAGTGCTCAAATTTTGCAGTAGAGTTGAAATGATTAAGGGAGAAGTTTTGTGGAAACCAGTCAGGTATTTCCTGGGAAAACTCTATTCAGCTGCAACCTAATTCGGCTTGCATAGGGACAGGTGAATTCATGTAAATCAAAACAGGTTGTACACCACCAACACGCATGATGGAATCACCACAACTTTGGACAAAAGTGGGTATGAGATGCAGGGATAAGAGACAAAGTTTCATTGAAACACATTCGTGAAACTTTATCGAGAAAGCAACTTCAATTTTAACCCAATTGTGTACATGTTAGAGGACTCCAACAGCAATTCATAAGGGGCTTGTCTCCAAAACCTCGAGGTAGAGGGTTCAGATGTTGGGAGCAGAGTAGGAATGAGAAAAAGAGGATATTCGTAGCGGTTCATGGATATCCAATCTTGTATTGCTCAGACAACGCTCTTCGGTTGCAGCCAAAATCTGCATGGTTAGGGAAAGTTCAATTCGTGGAAAGGAAGTCATGTTTTTATCACAAAAGAATGTTGCATGTTGGGAGCACCACATCATCAGAACACAGTGGCCATTAACAGGAAATGGGATAAGCCAACATTCACTAGAATGCACTCGTGAAACGTAGTCAGAACATCAGCTTCAATTTCAGGCCTATTCAGCCTGCACGATAGAGTACTGCAACCGCAATACCTAAGGGGCTTACCTAGAAAACCTGGAGGAAGAGTGCTCAGATGTAGGTGGATGAGTGCGAATGAGGAAAAGAGAAATTACCCAGAGTTCATGGAAATCCTGTCAGGCATTTGTTCAGAAGTGGCTCCTAAGTTGCAGCCTAAGTCTGCTAGCATACAGAAAGCTCAATTCATGAAAATGAACACAGATCGTTCCAGCGGAAGCAGGCATGAATGCGGGAACAAACTTGATTTCGGAACCATGTGGGAATGAGGAGCAGAGATGATAGGCAAAGTTTCACTGAAATCCATGCTTATAACTTCCTCAAAAATGCAACTTCAATTTCAGCCATTTTCAGTCCACACCTTAGAGTGCTGCAACAGCAATACATAAGGGTCTTGCCGACAAGACTTGGAAGAAGACTGCTATGATGTGAGGAGCAGAGTGGGAGTGAAGAAAAGAGAAAACACCGAGATTGACATGGATTTGCAGTCGTGCATTTCCTCCTAAGAGGCTGCTCATTTGAGGAATATTTAAGCATGCATCGGAAAAGCTCCATTCATGGAAATAAACAGTTTTAACAGAAGCACCATGCATGTTGGACCCATCACGTGTTCCATGCACAGTGAGGATGATCAGCAGACATCAAAAGCAAACTGGCAATGAAATCCATTTGAAACTATCTGAGAAAAGTCACTTCAATATCCACCTTATTCAACCAGCACTTTGGGATCCTGCAACAGCAATGCTTAATGGAATGGCCAAGTGTAGAAAACATGGAGTAGAGTGCTCCGATCTTGGTGGCAGAGTGAGAATGAGGAAAAGAGAAAACACCCAGAGATTCAAGGGAAAACTCTCGTGCATTTTCTCAGAAAACACTCCTCAGTTGCAGTCTAATTCTGCGTGCACAGGGAAAACTCAATTCATGGAAATAGATCCAGACGGTTAAAACAGAAGCACGGGCCACGGTGGAACCACACATCTTCGGAACAAAGTGGGTATGGGGAGGAGAAGTGAGGGGCAAAATATCATTCACATCCAAAGGTGAAACTTTTTCACGAGAGCAACTTCAAATCCAGCCGCATTCTGTCTTAGTGTTAGAATACTGCAACAGCAAGACACGAGAAGCTTTAGTAGAAAACCTGGAGATACAGTGCTCAGATATTAGGGACAGTGTGGGAGAGCAAAGAGAGAAAATAGCCATATCCTCAGCGAAATCCAAACGTACCTTAGCTCGGAAAATGCTCCTACGTTGTAGCCTCCCACTGGGTCATAAGTAAAGCTGAATTCATGGCAATTGAAAAAAAAGTCCGAACAGAATTACCATGCGTGGTAGAACCATCACATCATTGGAGCAAAGGGGTATGAGGAGGAGAGATGAGGAAATCGTTCATGGAAATCCATTCCTGAAATTTTTTCAGAAAAGCAACTTGAATTTCAGGCCTATTCCACCTGCACTTCAGAGTACTGCAAAATCAAGACATCCGTGGCTTTTCTGGAAAACCTGGATGTATGGTGCTCAGACGTTAGGGGCATTGTGGGAAGGAGAAAAGACTTATATTTTCATGGAAATACATTCGTACATTAGCTCAGAATATTCTCCTCAGTTGCAACCTAACACTGGGTGCACAGGAAAACTCAACTCATGAAAATAGAAACTCATTGTTACCTGCAAGAACCGGGCATGGAGGAACCACCACATCTTCCGAGCACAGAGACGACGGGCAGCAGATAGAAGCAAATTTACAATGAAATCCATTTCTTAAACGTTCTCAGAAGAGCAAATTCAATTTCAGTTCCATTCACCTGCTGTAAGATTACTGCAGCAGGTACACATAAGAGGCTTTGCGAGGAAACCTGCAGGTAGAGTCTCAGATATTGGGGGCAGAGTGGTAATGAGGGAAAGAGAAAATACCCAGTTTTTTATGGAAATCCAGTGGTGTATTTGCACAGAAAACCCTCTTCCATTGTAGCCTGACACTGCATGATTACGGAACTCTTAACTCATGGAAATAGATCATGTTGTTGTAAAAGAAGCACCTTGAATGTTAGAACCACCACGTAATAGGAGCAGAGCGGGCCAGATGAGGAAAGATGATAAGCAAACGTTTGTTGCCATCCATTCGAGAAAACTTCTCAAAAATCAGGCTCAATTCAGCCGTATTCAACCAGAACATGAGAGACCTGCAACAACGACACATAAGGGGCTTCTCTAAAACTCCTGGAGTTAGTGGGCTTAGATGTTGGTGGTACAGTGGGCATGAGGAAAAGAGAAAATTCCTCGAGTTTTATGCAATCCAGTCATGCCTTTGCTCGGAAACATCTATTCAGTTGGAGCCTTACTCTGCGTGCATAGGGAATGCTCAATTCATGGAAATCAAAAGAGAAAGTTTTGACCGAAGCAATGTGCATGTGGGAATCACCGCGGGTTCAGAGCACAGTGGGTATGAGGAGCAGAGATGATAGGCCAGGTTTTATTGAAATCGGTTTGTGAAACTTTCTCAGAAAAGCAACTTGAATTTCCGTGTGCACGTTAGAGTCCTGGTACAGCAATATATAAAGCGCTTGTGTATGAAACCTGGAGATAGAGTGCTCAAATTTTGCAGTAGAGTGGAAATGATTAAGGGAGAAGTTTTGTGGAAACCAGTCGGGTATTTCCTGAGAAAACTCTATTCAGCTGCAACCTAACTTGGGTTGCATAGGGAAAGCTGAATTCATGTAAATCAAAACAGGTTGTTAGAACACAAGCAACGTGCATGAGGGAATCACCACAACTTTGGAGTAAAGTGGGTATGAGATGCAGGGATGTTAGGCAAAGTTTCATTGAAACCCATTCGTGAAACATTCTCGAAAAAGCAACTTCAATTTCAACCCAACTGTGTACATGTTAGAGGCCTCCAACAGCAATTCACAAGGGGCTTGTCTTGAAAACCTCGAGGTAGAGGGATCAGATGTTGGGAGCAGAGTAGGAATGAGCAAAAGAGGATAAACGGAGCGGTTCATGGAAATCCAAACTTGTATTGCTCAGACAAAGCTCTTCAGTTGCAGCCAAAATCTGCATGCTTAGGGAAAGTACAATTCGTTGAAAGGAAGTCATGATTTTATCACAAAAGCATGGTGCATGTTGGGAGCACCACATCATCAGAACACAGTGGGCATTAGCAGGAAATAGGATAAGCCAACTTTCACTAGAATGCACTCGTGAAACGTAGTCAGAACATCAGCTTCAATTTCAGGCCTATTCAGCCCTCACGATAGAGTACTGCAACCGCAATACCTAAGGGGCTTATCCAGAAAACCTGGAGGAAGAGTGCTCAGATGTAGGTGGATGAGTGCGAATGAGGAAAAGAGGTATTACCCAGAGTTCATGGAAATCCTGTCAGGCATTTGTTCAGAAGTGGCTCCTAAGTTGCAGCGTAAGTCTGCTAGCATAAGGAGAGCTCAATTCATGAAAATCAACACAGATCATTCCAGCGGAAGCAGGCATGAATGCGGGAAAAAACTGGATTTCGGAACCATGTGGGAATGAGGAGCAGAGATGATAGGCAAAGTTTCACTGAAATCCATGCTTATAACTTCCTCAAAAATGCAACTTCAATTTCAGCCATTTTCAGTCCACACCTTAGAGTGCTGCAACAGCAATACATAAGGGTCTTGCGGACAAGACTTGGAAGAAGACTGCTATGATGTGAGGAGCAGAGTGGGAGTGAAGAAAAGAGAAAACACCGAGATTGACATGGATTTGCAGTCGTGCATTTCCTCCTAATAGGGTGCTCATTTGAGGAATATTTAAGCGTGCATCGGAAAAGCTCCATTCATGGAAAAGAAACAGTTTAACAGAAGCACCATGCATGTTGGACCCATCACGTGTTCCATGCACAGTGAGGATGATCAGGAGACATCAAAAGCAAACTGGCAATGAAATCCATTTGAAACTATCTGAGAAAAGTCACTTCAATATCCACCTTATTCAACCAGCACTTTGGGATCCTGCAACAGCAATGCTTAATGGAATGGCCAAGTGTAGAAAACATGGAGTAGAGTGCTCCGATCTTGGTGGCAGAGTGAGAATGAGGAAAAGAGAAAACACCCAGAGATTCAAGGGAAAACTCTCGTGCATTTTCTCAGAAAACACTCCTCAGTTGCAGTCTAATTCTGCGTGCACAGGGAAAACTCAATTCATGGAAATAGATCCAGACGGTTAAAACAGAAGCACGGGCCACGGTGGAACCACACATCTTCGGAACAAAGTGGGTATGGGGAGGAGAAGTGAGGGGCAAAATATCATTCACATCCATAGGTGAAACATTTTCACAAGAGCAACTTCAAATCCAGCCGCATTCCGTCTTAGTGTTAGAATACTGCAACAGCAAGACACGAGAAGCTTTAGTAGAAAACCGGGAGATACAGTGCTCAGATATTAGGGACAGTGTGTGAGAGAAAAGAGAGAAAATAGCCATATCCTCAGCGAAATCCAAACGTACCTTAGCTCGGAAAATGCTCCTACGTTGCAGCCTCACACTGGGTCATAAGTAAAGCTGAATTCATGGCAATTGAAAAAAAAATCCGAACAGAATTACCATGCGTGGTAGAACCACCACATCATTGGAGCAAAGGGGTATGAGGAGGAGAGATGATAAGCAATCGTTCATGGAAATCCATTCCTGAAATTTTTTCAGAAAAGCAACTTGAATTTCAGGCCTATTCCACCTGCACTTCAGAGTACTGCAAAATCAAGACATCAGTGGCTTTTCTGGAAAACCTGGAGGTACGGTGCTCAGACGTTAGGGGCATTGTGGGAAGGAGAAAAGACTTATATTTTCATGGAAATACATTCGTACATTAGCTCAGAATATTCTCCTAAGTTGAACCTAACACTGGGTGCACAGGAAAACTCAACTCATGAAAATAGAAACTCATTGTTACCTGCAAGAACCGGGCATGGAGGAACCACCACATCTTCCGAGCCCAGAGATGACGGGCAGCAGAGAGATGCAAATTTACAATGAAATCCATTTCTTAAACGTTCTCAGAAGAGCAACTTCAATTTCAGTTGCATTCACCTGCTGTTAGAGTACTGCAGCAGGTACACATAAGAGGCTTTGCGAGGAAACCTGCAGGTAGAGTCTCAGATATTGGGGGCAGAGTGGTAATGAGGGAAAGAGAAAATACCCAGTTTTTTAAGGAAAACCAGTGATGTATTTGCACAGAAAACCCTCTTCCATTGTAGCCTGACAGTGCATGGTTACGGAACTCTTAACTCATGGAAATAAATCATGTTGTTCTAAAAGAAGCACCCTGAATGTTAGAACCACAACGTAATAGGAGCAGAGCGGGCCTGATGAGGAAAGATGATAAGCAAACGTTCGTTGCCATCCATTCGAGAAAACTTCTCAAAAATCAGGCTCAATTCAGCTGTATTCAACCAGAACATGAGAGTCCTGCAACAACGATATATAAGGGGCTTCTCTAAAACTCCTGGAGTTAGTGGGCTTAGATGTTGGTGGTACAGTGGGCATGAGGAAAAGAGAAAATTCCCCGAGTTTTATGCAATCCACTCATGCATGTGATCGGAAACATCTATTCAGTTGGAGCCTACTATGCGTGCATAGGGAATACTCAATTCACGGAAATCAAAAGAGAAGGTTATGACCGAAGCAATGTGCAAGAGGGAATCACCGCAACTTCAGAGCACAGTGGGTATGAGGAGCAGAGATGATAGGTTAAGTTTTATTGAAATCGGTTTGTGAAACTTTCTCAGAAAAGCAACTTGAATTTCCGTGTGCACGTTAGAGTCCTGCTACAGCAATATATAAAGCGCTTGTGTATGAAACCTGGAGATAGAGTGCTCAAATTCTGCAGTAGAGTGGAAATAATTAAGGGAGAAGTTTTGTGGAAACCAGTCGTGTATTTCCTGAGAAAACTCTATTCAGCTGCAACCTAACTTGGGTTGCATAGGGAAAGCTGAATTCATGTAAATCAAAACAGGTTGTTAGAACACAAGCAACGTGCATGAGGGAATCACCACAACTTTGGAGTAAAGTGGGTATGAGATGCAGGGATGTTAGGCAAAGTTTCATTGAAACCCATTCGTGAAACTTTCTCGAAAAAGCAACTTCAATTTCAACCCAACTGTGTACATGTTAGAGGCCTCCAACAGCAATTCACAAGGGGCTTGTCTTGAAAACCTCGAGGTAGAGGGATCAGATGTTGGGAGCAGAGTAGGAATGAGCAAAAGAGGATAAACGGAGCGGTTCATGGAAATCCAAACTTGTATTGCTCAGACAAAGCTCTTCAGTTGCAGCCAAAATCTGCATGCTTAGGGAAAGTTCAATTCGTTGAAAGGAAGTCATGTTTTTATCACAGAAGCATGGTGCATGTTGGGAGCACCGCATCATCAGAACACAGTGGGCATTAGCAGGAAATAGGATAAGCCAACATTCACTAGAATGCACTCGTGAAACGTAGTCAGAACATCAGCTTCAATTTCAGGCCTATTCAGCCCGCACGATAGAGTACTGCAACCGCAATACCTAAGGGGCTTATCCAGAAAACCTGGAGGAAGATAGGTGGATGAGTGCGAATGAGGAAAAGAGATATTACCCAGAGTTCATGGAAATCCTGTCAGGCATTTGTTCAGAAGTGGCTCCTAAGTTGCAGCGTAAGTCTGCTAGCATAAGGAAAGCTCAATTCATCAAAATCAACACAGATCATTCCAGCGGAGGCAGGCATGAATGCAGGAACAAACTGGATATCAGAACCATGTGGGAATGAGGAGCAGAGATGATAGGCAAAGTTTCACTGAAATCCATGCTTATAACTTCCTCAAAAATGCAACTTCAATTTCAGCCATTTTCAGTCCACACCTTAGAGTGCTGCAACAGCAATACATGAGGGTCTTGCCGACAAGACTTGGAAGAAGACTGCTATGATGTGAGGAGCAGAGTGGGAGTGAAGAAAAGAGAAAACACCGAGATTGACATGGATTTGCAGTCGTGCATTAACTCCTAATAGGCTGCTCATTTGAGGAATATTTAAGCATGCATCGGAAAAGCTCCATTCATGGAAAAGAAACAGTTTTAACAGAAGCACCATGCATGTTGGACCCATCACGTGTTCCATGCACAGTGAGGATGATCAGCAGACATCCAAAGCAAACTGGCAATGAAATCCATTTGGAACTATCTGAGAAAAGTCACTTCAATATCCACCTTATTCAACCAGCACTTTGGGATCCTGCAACAGCAATGCTTAATGGAATGGCCAAGTGTAGAAAACATGGAGTAGAGTGCTCCGATCTTGGTGGCAGAGTGAGAATGAGGGAAAGAGAAAACACCCAGAGATTCAAGGGAAAACTCTCGTGCATTTTCTCAGAAAACACTCCTCAGTTGCAGTCTAATTCTGCGTGCACAGGGAAAACTCAATTCATGGAAATAGATCCAGACGGTTAAAACAGAAGCACGGGCCACGGTGGAACCACACATCTTCGGAACAAAGTGGGTATGGGGAGGAGAAGTGAGGGGCAAAATATCATTCACATCCATAGGTGAAACATTTTCACGAGAGCAACTTCAAATCCAGCCGCATTCCGTCTTAGTGTTAGAATACTGCAACAGCAAGACACGAGAAGCTTTAGTACAAAACCTGGAGATACAGTGCTCACATATTAGGGACAGTGTGGGAGAGAAAAGAGAGAATATAGCCATATCCTCAGCGAAATCCAAACGTACCTTAGCTCGGAAAATGCTCCTACGTTGCAGCTTCACACTGGGTCATAAGTAAAGCTGAATTCATGGCAATTGAAAAAAAAATCGAACAGAATTACCATGCGTGGTAGAACCACCACATCATTGGAGCAAAGGGGTATGAGGAGGAGAGATGATAGGCAATCGTTCATGGAAATCCATTCCTGAAATTTTTTCAGAAAAGCAACTTGAATTTCAGGCCTATTCCACCTGCACTTCAGAGTACTCCAAAATCAAGACATCAGTGGCTTTTCTGGAAAACCTGGAGTTACGGTGCTCAGACGTTAGGGGCATTGTGAGAAGGAGAAAAGACTTATGTTTTCATGGAAATACATTCGTACATTAGCTCAGAATATTCTCCTAAGTTGCAACCTAACACAGGGTGCACAGGAAAACTCAACTCATGAAAATAGAAACTCATTGTTACCTGCAAGAACCGGGCATGGAGGAACCACCACATCTTCCGAGCACAGAGACGACGGGCAGCAGAGAGAAGCAAATTTACAATGAAATCCATTTCTTAAACGTTCTCAGAAGAGCAACTTCAATTTCAGTTGCATTCACCTGCTGTTAGAGTACTGCAGCAGGTACACATAAGAGGCTTTGCGAGGAAACCTGCAGGTAGAGTCTCAGATACTGGGGGCAGAGAGGTAATGAGGGAAAGAGAAAATACCCAGTTTTTTATGGAAATTCAGTGGTGTATTTGCACAGAAAACCCTCTTCCATTGTAGCTGACACTGCATGATTACGGAACTCTTAACTCATGGAAATAAATCATGTTGTTGTAAAAGAAGCACCTTGAATGTTAGAACCACCACGTAGTAGCAGCAGAGCGGGCCTGATGAGGAAAGATGATAAGCAAACGTTTGTTGCCATCCATTCGAGAAAACTTCTCAAAAATCAGGCTCAATTCAGCCGTATTCAACCAGAACATGAGAGACCTGCAACAACGACACATAAGGCGCTTCTCTAAAACTCCTGGAGTTAGTGGGCTTAGATGTTGGTGGTACACTGGGCATGAGGAAAAGAGAAAATTCCCCGAGTTTTATGCAATCCAGTCATGCATTTGCTCGGAAACATCTATTCAGTTGGAGCCTTACTCTGCGTGCATAGGGAATGCTCAATTCATGGAAATCAAAAGACAAAGTTTTGACCGAAGCAATGTGCATGAGGGAATCACCGCGGGTTCAGAGCACAGTGGGTATGAGGAGCAGAGATGATAGGCCAAGTTTTATTGAAATCGTTTTGTGAAACTTTCTCAGAAAAGCTACTTGAATTTCTGTGTGCACGTTAGAGTCCTGCTACAGCAATATATAAAGCGCTTGTGTATGAAACCTGGAGATAGAGTGCTCAAATTTTGCAGTAGAGTGGAAATGATTAAGGGAGAAGTTTTGTGGAAACCAGTCGGGTATTTCCTGAGAAAACTCTATTCAGCTGCAACCTAACGGGTTGCATAGGGAAAGCTGAATTCATGTAAATCAAAACAGGTTGTTAGAACACAAGCAACGTGCATGAGGGAATCACCACAACTTTGGAGTAAAGTGGGTATGAGATGCAGGGATGTTAGGCAAAGTTTCATTGAAACCCATTCGTGAAACTTTCTCGAAAAAGCAACTTCAATTTCAACCCAACTGTGTACATGTTAGAGGCCTCCAACAGCAATTCACAAGGGGTTTGTCTTGAAAACCTCGAGGTAGAGGGATCAGATGTTGGGAGCAGAGTAGGAATGAGCAAAAGAGGATAAACGGAGCGGTTCATGGAAATCCAAACTTGTATTGCTCAGACAAAGCTCTTCAGTTGCAGCCAAAATCTGCATGCTTAGGGAAAGTTCAATTTGTTTAAAGGAAGTCATGTTTTTATCACAAAAGCATGGTGCATGTTGGGAGCACCACATCATCAGAACACAGTGGGCATTAGCAGGAAATAGGATAAGCCAACTTTCACTAGAATGCACTCGTGAAACGTAGTCAGAACATCAGCTTCAATTTCAGGCCTATTCAGCCCGCACGATAGAGTACTGCAACCGCAATACCTAAGGGGCTTATCCAGAAAACCTGGAGGAAGAGTGCTCAGATGTAGGTGGATGAGTGCGAATGAGGAAAAGAGATATTACCCAGAGTTCATGTTAATCCTGTCAGGCATTTGTTCAGAAGTGGCTCCTAAGTTGCAGCGTAAGTCTGCTAGCATAAGGAAAGCTCAATTCATGAAAATCCTGGAGCAAAAATTCAGGAGCAAATCCTGGAGCCTCAGAGTCACCAGAGCCAGGTGGGGGATGCAGCCCACAGTCATGCTAGGAGCACCCATGGGACCTGTGACTGGACTGAAGGGCACACTGCTCCCTCCATGGCCAGTATCCAGAGGAGGTGACTGCCCTCAGGGACCATCTCCTCAGCAGGACTCAGCCTGTGAAAATGGGAAGACCACATGGTGACCTGGGGAGAGGAGCCCCAGGAGGGACATCACTGGCCTAAGTGTGGAAAGCTGGCCAGATTGGGCTGAGAGGGATGCTTCCTCACTGGTGAGGTAGGAAGGATGGTTTCTAGGTGCCAGCAGATCTGTCCCCAGGGGCAGGAATGGGGACAGCACAGGGCACCCTGTGCTCCTCAGATTGCAGGCAGGTTGGGGTTGCATGTTGAGAAAGATACATTTTTTTTTATTGTAAACAAATGGGATACATGTTGCTTTTCTGTTTGTACATGGCATAAAGGCATACCATTTCTGTAATCATAAATTTACATAGGGTAAGGTTGTTGGATTCATTCTGTTATTTTTCCCTCCCCCCCACCCCTCCCACCCTTCCCTTCCCTCCATACAGTCCTTCCCCCCTCCATTCTTGTCCCCCTCCCTAACCCTATTACTAACCCTAACCCTAACCCTAACACTAACCCCTCCCACCCCCCATTATGTGTCATCATCCACTTATTAGCAATATCATTCTTCCTTTGGTTTTTTGAGATTGACTTACATCACTTAGCATGATATTCTCCAGTTTCATCCATTTGCCTGCAAATACCATAATTTTATCTTTCTTTATGGCTGAGTAATATTCCATTGTATATGTATACCACATTTTCTTTATCCATTCATCAATTGAAGGACATCTAGGTTGGTTCCACAATCTGGCTATTGTGAACTGAGCAGCTATAAACATTGATGTGGCTGTATCTCTGTAATATGATGATTTTAAGTCCTTTGGGTATAGGCCAAGGAGTGGGATAGCTGGGTCAAATGGTGGTTCCATTCCAAGTTTTCTAAGGAGTCTCACACTGCTTTCCAGAGTGGCTGCACTAATTTGCAGCCCCACCAGCAATGTATGAGTGTACCTTTCTCCCCCACATCCTCGCCAATACCTGTTGTTGCTTGTATTCTTGATAATCGCCATTCTAATTGGGGTGAGATGGAATCTTAGGGTGGTTTTGATTTGCATTTCTCTTATTACTAGAGATGTTGAACATTTTTCCATATGTTTGTTGATTGCTTGTAGATCTTCTTCTGTGAAGTGTCTATTCATTTCCTTAGCCCATTTGTCGATTGGATTATTTGCATTCTTGGTGTAGAGTTTTTTGAGTTCTTTATGGATTCTGGAGATTAGTGCTCTATCTGAAGTATGATTGGCAAAGATTTTCTCCCACTCTGTAGGCTCTTTCTTCGCATTGCTGATAGTTTCCTTTGCTGAGAGAAAGCTTTTTAGTTTGAATCTATCCAAGTTATTGATTCTTGCTTTTATTTCTTATGCTATGGGAATCCTGTTGAGGAAGTCTGGTTCTAAGCCAACATGTTGAAGTTCTGGACCTACTTTTTCTTCTATAAGATGCAAGGTCTCTGGTTTGATTCTGAGATTCTTAATCCATTTTGAGTTTAATATCATGCATGGTGAGAGATATGAGTTTAGTTTCATTCTGTTGCATATGGATTTCCAATTCTCCCAGCACCATTTGTTGAAGAGGCTATCTTTTCTCCATTGCATATTTTCAGCCCCTTTGTCTAGTATGAGAAAATTGCATTTATTTGGGTTTGTATCCATGTCCTCTATTCTGTACCATTGATCCACCTTTCTATTTTGGTACCAATACCATGCCGTTTTTGTTACTATTGCTTTGTAGTAGAGTTGAAGATCTGGTATTGCAATACCCCCTGCTTTACTCATTTTGCCAAGTTTTGCTTTAGCTATTCTGGGTTTTTTATTCTTCCAGATGAATTTCATAATTGCTTGCTTTATTTGTGTAAGATACGTCATTGGGATTTTAATTGGAATTGCATTGACTCTGTATAGCACTTTTGGTAGTATGGACATTTTGACAATATTAATTCTCCCTGTCCAAGAACATGGGAGATCTTTCCATATTCTAAGGTTTTCTTGAGTTTCTTTCTTTAGTGTTCTGTAGTTCTCATTGTAGAAGTCTTTCACCTCTTTTGTGAGATTGATTCCCAAGTATTTTATTTTTTTCGAAGCTATTGTGAATGGGGTAGTTTTCCTAATTTCTCTTTCTGAAGATTCATCGCTTATGTATAAAAATGCCTTAGATTTATGTGCATTGATCTTATATCCTGCTACTTTACTGAATTCACTAATGAGATCTAAAAGTTTTCTGGTGGAATTTCTTGGTTCCTCTAAGTATACAATCATATCATCAGCAAATAGGGATAGTTTGAGTTCTTCTTTTCCTATTCGTATCCCTTTAATTTCTTTGGTCTGTCTAATTGCTCTGGCTAGAGTTTCAAGGACGATATTGAAAAGAAGTGGTGAAAGAGGGCATCCCTGTGTTGTTCCAGTTTTTAGGGGGAAGACTTTCAGTTTTTCACCATTTAGAATGATATTATCCATGGACTTAGCGTAGATGGCCTTTACAATGTTAAGGAACATTCCCACTATCCCTATTTTTTTCTAGTGTTTTGACCATGAAGGGGTGTTGTATTTTATCAAATTCTTTTTCTGCATCTATTGAAATAATCATGTGATTCTTGACTTTAAGTCTATTGATATGGTGAATGACATTTATTGATTTCCTGATGTTGAACCAACCTTGCATCCCTGGGATGAAACCCACTTGATCATGGTGCACTATCTTTTAATATGTTTTTGTATGCGATTTGCTAAAATTTTGTTTAGAATTTTTGCGTCGATGTTCATTAAGGATATTGGTCTGAAATTTTCTTTCCTCGATGTGTCTCTGTCTGGTTTAGGTATCAGGTAATATTGGCTTCATAGAATGAGTTTGGGAGGGTTCCCTCCTCTTCTATTTTATGGAATACTTTGAGAAGTATTGGAATGAGCTCTTCTTTAAAGGTTTTGTAGAACTCGGCTGAGAACCCATCTGGTCCCGGACTTTTCTTTGTTGGTAGGTTTTTGATGACTTCTTCTATTTCATTACTTGAAATTGGTCTATTTAAATTGTGTATGTCCTCCTCGTTCAGTTTAGGCAATTCATATGTCTCTAGAAACCTGTTGATGTCTTCGAAATTTTCTATTTTGTTGGAGTATAGATTTTTAAAATAGCTTCTAATTATGTTTTCTATTTCATCGTGTCTGTTGTGATATTTCCTTGTTCTTTCCGAATTTTAGTGATTTGGGTTTTCTCTCATCTTCTCTTTGTTAGTGTGGCTAAAGGTTTATGAATTTTGTTTATTTTTTTGAAGAACCAACTATTTATTTTGTCAATTTTTTGTATTGTTTCTTTTGTTTCAATTTCATTGATTTCAGCTCTGAGTTTCACTATTTTCTGTCTTCTACTACTTTTGTTTTTTTTTATTCTTCTACTACTACTTTTGTTGTTGGTCTGTTCTTTTTCTAGGGCTGTGAGCTGTAGTGTTAGGTCATTTATTTTTTGAGTTTTACTTCTTTTATTAAATGTGCTCCATGAAATAAATTTTCCTCTAAGTACTGCTTTCATAGTGTCCCAGAGATTTTGATATGATGTTTCTTTGTTCTCATTTACCTCTATGAATTTTTTAATTTCCTTCAGAATATCTTCTGTTATCCATTCATCATATAATAGCATATTGTTTAATCTTCAGGTGTTGGAGTAGTTTCTGTTTTTTACTCTTTCATTTATTTCTAACTTCAATCCATTATGATCTGATAGAATACAAGGTAGTGTCTCTATCTTCTTGTATTTGCTGACATTAGTTTTGTGGCATAATATATGGTCTATTTTAGAGAAGGACCCATGTGCTGCTGAGAAGAAAGTGTATTTGCTCTTGGTTGGATGGTATATTCTATAAATGTCTGTTAAGTCTAAATTATTGATTGTGTTATTGAGATCTATGGTTTCTTTGTTCAATTTTTCTTTGGAAGATATGTCTAGTGGTGAGAGAGGCATGTTAAAATCTCCTAGTATTATTGTGTTACAGTCTATTTGGTTTCTGAAATTGAGAAGGATTTGTTTGACATACATGGATGAGCCACTGTTTGCGGCATAGATGTTTATGATTGTTATATCTTGCTGATTTATACTTCCCTTAAGCAGTATGAAATATCCTTCTTTATCCCTTCTGACTAACTTTGGCTTGAAGTCCACATTATCTGAAATGAGGAGGATACTCCAGCTTTTTGCTGAGTCCATGTGCATGGTATGTTTTTCCCCATCCTTTCACCTTTAGTCTATGGGTATCTCTTTCTATGAGGTGAGTCTCTTGCAGGCAACATATTGTTGGATCTTTCTTTTTAATCCAATCTGCCAGTCTTTGTCTTTTGATTGATGAATTCAGGCCATTAACCTTCAGGGTTATTATTGAGATGTGATTTGTATTCCCAGTCATTTGGTTCATATTTAAAATTTTATTTATTTTTTTATCTTTTGACACAACTTGGTTCCTCCTTTATTTGACAGTCCCTTTAGGATAATTCCTCCCTTTGCTGATTTGCTTCTTTGTTTTTTATCTCTTCCTCATGGAATATTTTGTTGAGAAAGTTCTGTAATGCTGGCTTTCTTTTCGTAAATTCTTTTAGCTTTTGTTTATCATGGAATGATTTTATTTCATCATCAAATTTGAAGGTAAGTTTTGCTGGGTATAAGATTCTTGGTTGGCATCCATTTTCTTTCAGAGCTTGAAAAATGTTGTTCCAGGCCCTCTAGCTTTTAGGGTCTGGATTGAAAAATCTGCTGATATCCGTATTGGTTTCCCCCTGAATGTAATTTGGTTCTTTTCTCTCACAGCCTTTAAAATTCTGTCTTTATTTTGTATGTTAGGTATTTTCATAATAATGTGCCTTGGTGTGGGTCTGTTGTAATTTTGTGTATTTGGAGTCCTATAAGCCTCTTGAACTTATTTTCCATTTCATTCTTCAGATTTGGGAAATTTTCTGATATTATTTCATTGAATAGATGTTTATTCCTTTGGTTTGTTTCTCTAAGCCTTCCTCAATCCCAATAATTCTCAAATTTGGCCTTTTCATGATATCCCATAGTTCTTGCAGATTCTGTTCATGATTTCTTACCATCTTCTCTGTTTGTTCAACTTTGTTTTCAAGGTTAAATATTTTGTCTTCAACATCTGCAGTTCTGTCTTCCAGGTGTTCTATCCTATTGGTTATGCTTTCTATGGAGTTCTTAATTTGGTTTATTTTTTCCTTCATTTCAAGGATTTCTGTTTGGTTTTTTTCAATATCTCTAACTCATTACTGAAATGATCTTTCACTTCCTGTATTTGCTCTGTTAACTGTCGATTGGTGCTATCATTCAATGCCTGCATTTGCTCTTTCATCTCATTATTCAATGCATTTGCTCTTTCATCTCATCGTTTGCTTCCCTGATCATTTTAATTATGTACATTCTGAACTCCCTTTCTGTCAAATCTTCTGTTGTTGGATTTTATTGATGTAACATCTAGATTTGTTTGGGGCATTTTTTTCCCTTGTTTTCTCATAATGTTCAGGAATCAGTGGGTCATTAAGATATTGCAGATTTCCTCTATCGACTTATAATGTCCCTGAAGATTGCTAGTATATCCCCTCTTATCCTTCAGTAACCTGAAATCTTGGAGGAAGTTGATAATGCGGAGCTCCACAAAGAAGCTGCCTCTCCAGGGGTGGTGATCCTCAGGTGGGGTATATTCCCTGATAGTGGGCAGAGGTGCCTCCACTTGTTGACCAATGGTCATCCAATGGGGAACTAGACTGCAGGCTGAGGCAAGGCCCGTTTGTCTCTGGTTTTACCGTCCCTGTGGGAAAACCTCACCCAGCAAGGAAGACTCACCTGTGGGGAGGTCTCGCTGGTCAGTTCCCCTCCTAGAGGTTTCCCTCAATCTACAACTACCGCCTGGGCTGGGCTGTCTTCCTCTGCAATGTTCCCAGGGACCCGGATCTACCTCCTGGGCCTGGGAGCCTCATCCTTTGCAGGTGAGTCTCCTTAGGCTGCTTCTCCTCAGAGAATCTGCCTGCAGTCCTGGAAACTTCACTCTGCCCCTAGGCGTGTCTTTGTGCGGCTCTTCCAGCAAGAAGTCGCCTAGTTCCTGGGACCCTGCTCTGCACCTAATCGCCTGCCTACATGGCCCCTCCTCTGAGCCACCACCTGGAGCCCCATACAATAGCTCTGAGACCCAGAGACCCGCCACACATCTCCTCCTCTGGACAACTGCCCGTTTTCTGGCACAGTCACTAGGAGTCCCAGCAACTCACTTCGCGTCTCCTCCTCCTGCCAAGCACCTGTAGCCCTAGGCAGTCACTCTGAGTCCAAGTGACCCACCATGTTCCTCCTCCTCCTTGGGGTAGCCCCCAGGGTGTTCAGAAGCAGTGGCTCCAAGACAAAGTGACCCACCGTGCTCCTCCTCCAGGCAGGCCACCGGTGTTCAGGAGCGGTTGCTTTCAGTCCAAACAACTCACCACTCACCTACTCTGGCAACTGCCTGTGGCTCTGATGCAGTCACTCCTAGACCAAGCGACCCGCTGCACTCCTCCTCCAGGCAGGCCACCGGTGTTCAGGAGCAGTCGTTCTGAGTTCAAACAGCTCACCATGCAGCTCCTCCTCCAGCAACTGTCTGTGGCTCTGATGCAGTCACTCCTAGACCAAGCGACCCGCCGCACTTCTCCTCTTCCTCCAGGCAACCCCCGGTGTTCAGAAGCGGTTGTTCTGAGTCCAAACAGCTTGCCATGCAGCTCCTCCTCAGGCAGCCGCCTGGAGCCCCAGTGGTCGCTCCAAGTCCAAGCACTGTGCTGAGCCACCTCCTCTACAATGATCCCAGTTGTCCGTGTTTACCACTCCAGTGGGGGGAGGGGCGTCTCACCAAGCAACTCTACTTCACAAAGTTTCCTGCATTCCAGGGGTACCGCCCCATCTGGGACGCCTCTCCAAAGGAAGAGTCTCACCCGGCGGCTTTGAGTTGGTCCCAAGTCTCTCACTATCTCCTCTTTTGAATCCTGCATCCTAGAGCAACGTGAAATGCAGCCGACCTCTAGTCCGCCATCTTGAAAACCTCTGAGAAAGATACATTTTATAATAAATTCACAAAGGAGAGGTGAGGAGAACTTCACAGGCTGATGTTTTTTCATCCCAAACAAAAACACACTGAGTCCTATAGGAATAGAAGGAAACTGTTAAAACATGTGAAGCACATTTGCCAAAGCTTGGGGCAGACATGGGTTGAGTGCCCATGTGGCCTGCCACTCCTTCCTAGAGGGTGAAGGCCAGCTCACTGGGCCCTGTCCACACACGTAGCTCTGGGGGGCACAGTGAGGGAGCAGAAGGCTGTTGGCTCTTTCTTCCTAGGTGGTATGATTTTATAACTCAGAAATCTGTCCACTGCTTATTATGAGAAAGACTTTTTGTTTTGTAGATACAAAGAAGGCAAATGTGCAACAATCAGTAGCTTTCTCTAACCCTGTTTCTCTTTTAAACTATGAAAAAATTCTCATTTCCAACAAAATTGGCAACAACTTATTAATACTAAAAAAATTCATAAAAAGGAATAGAACATTATTTGTAATGTACAAATCTATTTGTAAGAAAGAAATACAGCCTACATTATAATCCTAAAATCCATTTGGAAGAAGTAACCCAAACACTAATATATAAAGAAACATGCCCATTTCCTACAGGAAAGCATATCATTGTGAAACTGAATTCCACGTCACTGTGTGTACACACTGCAGTCCAGGCGGACACCAGTGTTTGCTGCTGTCATCAAGGTGGGCTTGAAGCTGTGACCTCTAAGGGGAAATGTTCTGAGAGCCCCCAGTTCATCTCTGAAAAAGAAGGCAGGTGAGGAAGACTGTGGAGAACTAACCCTTCCAGAGACCACAGATGGGGACAGGGCTCATTCCAGGACAGGCCTGCAGTGCAGTGCTGGAGGAGGGAGGTGGGTTCAGTAGCTGGTTGCCCTGGACCGCCATAAGTGAGCACAACTCTTAGGAGGATCAAAGCTCTGAAGGGTGTTAACCATGGAGTTGCAAAAATCAGAAGGTGTGACCTGTGTTTGAATGGAGTTGTCTTCACAGGCAAGGTTGGGGGCCTGAAGGCTGGAGGGGAGAGTACAGGGTCTTGACCTCCAGGCAGCTACCCACCCTGTCCACTTCCACAGAGTAAAGGGACATTCAAAGGGGAGGAAAGATAGCAGTGAACATGAACAGATGCCTCTGAGGGGAGGTGGACACAGGTGGGAAGGAGTACTCTGTCATCAACTGAGAAAAGTGCCTACCTCTGGTGACCTGGTGGTGTCAAAGATGTGGGAATGGCTCCTTCAGACCTGGCTGTGTGAGTGAAGGTCACCATGACACACACCTATGGATAGCTGTGACAATGTAAAGAGACCTCTTCTGTTGGGAACAAGGAAGGAGTGGAGTGGACTTTGCCTTGGCTCCTCCTGAACCTTCCCCTTCTAGCTTCTTGGTGTTTGCAACTGCTGCCACCAGAGAGGGAGGAGATTCCATTCCAAGACACGTGGATGTGGGTCTTGCCCTCCACAGCCCCAGGAAAGCAGTGGTGAACATCCTCTGGGCTGGTGACTGAGCTGCCTCCTGGGCCCCAGGTGTCCAGATGGCCTCTGGAGGCCCTGGTGCTCACTCTGCTGATAGTGCACTGGTGGATCTGTTCTCCAGTTTGGATGGTGGATCTCCCCCCAGCTCAGCTGGTATGGTCATGAGCTGTGTTCCTGGAAACTGGGGCTCTTCTGCTGGAGGCACTTCTGGTGGCACTGCAGCTGCAGAATGAAAGAGTCCAACATTACTGCCTTGCCCTGGGCATTTCCCACTTGCTGCCAGCACCTGCCCTGAGAGTAAGGCAGCTCTTCTCACATGGCAGTTGTCTTCTCAGACCAGGGTCACCAGGCTTGTGTGGCTCAGAACCAAAACCAGTTCCTGTGGGGACAGCACAAGGCTTCCTCACACCGTCATCCACCCCAGTGTCCTTGTCACAGGCCTAGACTCACTGGGATCAGGGTCCTCCAGCTGTGCTAGGTGTCTGTGCACATGGAGGCTCAGCTCCATCCCAGGCATTGTGACCTGCAGGAAGGTGTTGAGAATCCTCAGGTTGTTCAGACCTGGGGCCCCCAGGAAGTCTTCAGGATCTGTATGCAGCAGCATTTGGATGATGGAGCAGAGGGTGCTGTGGAGGTGGGAGTGGGCAGGCAGCCATCGGTACCTGGTGCCTCAGGCTGGACCCTCCCAAGGCCCCCTGCATGATGGACTTCCCTCAGTGTGGCTTGGCAACCCCCGGGCAACTGGGCGAGGAGGGCGATCCTGAGGGATGTGTGTGGCCAGTGGTCCCCCAGCTTCTGCAGTATCCATGTGGGAGAGTGTGGGTGCTCTGGCAGGTTTGGCCATGTTGAAGGGGTCCTCATGGGGCCTGGTCCTGGGACTCTGGCCAATCCTCTGCTCCTGGGATCCCTGACTCTCCCCTCTGTGTCCTGCTACAGTCAAAGCCCTCTGCTGGGAGTCACAGCAGGTTGGACCTGGCTTTGCCCAGCCTCCTCTACACTAGCCTCCCAAGTGCCCCATCTGGAGAAGGGGATCCTCCCTCTCTGACTAAAGATCACTCACTTCTTCACTTTAAGCTGCTCCTCCTACTCTTGTGCCCTGAGTTCTCCATCCCTAGAGAAGGCCAGATGGGTGTCACCTCTTACAACCTAGGCCCCTTACCTCCTAGGTGCCTGATGTGATTGACCAGCTTCCTAAGAGTTGGGGCTCCTGAGGGCTGGGAGGTGTGTCTCCCTCCTCCTGAGTAACAGGCTACCTTGAGAGATGAATGGACGCACCACACCTTCTGCCTCTCTGTCTCCAGGCCTGGGTCCCTGCATGCATCCCAGGGATCACTGTCTGGCTCCGTGGTGATCAGGGACCCATCCAGAAGTGATCCTCACTTTCCTTTTCTTCCCAAAAGTGGAAGCTGCTTTACTGAGGCCTCAGAGCTTGAGGACAGGCCCAGGGAGAAGCTCAGATCCCTGGGCCCCAGCCTGAGGCCAACCTGCCAGGACTCCTTCTCCTTGGCCCTGCACACACCCAGACATGGTGGTCCTTGTGGCTCCTCCTTCCACAGTGGTGGGGTTCAGTGATGACTGCCCTCCCACACATGCTGGAGGGGGCAGGTCTCTGGGTGGAGAATAGGGGCACACCTCCTGCACAGCTGCTCCATCAGCTTGAGTGGTGGGTGCTGGTCAGACTCTGGTAGGTGCACAGGAATTTGTGGACAAAGTCCTCTTTGCCCCTCTGCATGTCATTGATTATGTCCTCCACCACCAGCATCTTGAATGTCTGCACCAGCCTGTACAGGTCCTCTGGTGCAGCTTTGCTCTGTTCCTCATAGTGTGGGCACCAAAGGGGACACTTCAACACGGAAACAGTGGCAACCTGCAAATGATGCTGGTGGGTCATCAAGTGAGATCCAAAGATGTCCTCCTCTCTTTGAATCCATTTCTCTCTCTCTCTCTCTCTCTCTCTCTCTCTCTCTCTCTCACACACACATACACACACACACAGCTGTGAGGAATTGTGGTCTCCGAGATGGGATCAGAGTGGGAGGCTAGCCTAAGCTCACCTGCCCTGGGCTGCTGTGTCTCATTCTCCAGTTCCTCTTAAACCTTCACCAGATGGGAGGGGGCCAGACACTGATCCAGTGCCTCCACATTTGGGACAGGCCCTTGCTGAGGCCTTCCTGAGGCCTGCGCAGCCACCAGTCAGGAGACAGCAAGAGCTCATGGCTCTGGATCGCTCTCTCTACACAACTGAACAGACTGGGCTGTGCCCAGTCTCTGGATGCCTGACTACCAGGGTTCCAAGTTTTGCCAGGAAGTGAGGTCACTTCCTGGGGTCCCCTTACCTGAGGCACTTCCTCACAAAACTGGAGCCATCTTGGAGTTGCCTGCTCCCCTAGCCTGTGACACAAGTGAGAGTGGCTGACCCACACAGCCTCCCTCCGTGCTCAGCAAAGGCCTGGGGAGCAGCTTCCCAGGAGTGAGAGGCAGATGGGTTCAGACCCTTCCCCACCTTGAGCTCTCTGTGTGACACTGGATGAGCCATTGGAGTTTGCAGAGCCTCCCTAGCTGCCCACATGTCTTGCAGGGTCCTTCTGCCATCTGCTCTGAGCTTCTCAGATGTGTGGGTTATCACTCACCTGTATCACCTGGGGAGTCTCTAATGCTGGGGTCACAGGCTGGTCACTCACAAACACAGATGAGGCAGTTACAGAGAGGAGGTCCCGAGGATGTCAGGCCACACTCCATTCTGAGTCCAACAGGGACCAAGGGAATGTCCCTGCCCTCCTGGCCATTTCATCTTCCTGTGCCAGGTCCTGAGCCTCCACCTGCCTCAGACCTGGCAACCCAGCACATGAGGCAGCTTTCTATTTTCTCATCCTCATATTGAGGCTCAGTGCAAGTAACTTCTCACAGGTCAATTAGTCACTAACTAAAGATTCAGAGCTGGAACTAAGTCACACGCTCCCCAACAGAGTCAGAAGTAGGATTTCTCCACTCCTCTCTGAGACTGCGAAAGAGCTTCTTTCCCAAGAAGAAAACACTGTGTTTGCTTCTTCCGTTCTGTGTTCTTCTGGGTCTCAGGGATGGACCCCAAATGAGATTAACCATGGCCCCTCATGGCCCTGTTTGTTCTCTTTTTGGAGAATGGGCCTCTGCTCAATTGAGAAGGGCCTCTCTCCTTTGCTGAGGCTGGTGTAGAACTAGTGTCCTCCAACCTCAACCTCCCAAGTAACTGAACAGAGAGGAGTTTGCCACCGCACCTGGAAGGAACAGTTCAACAATAAAAAGGCACTGTCTCAGGGAGTCTCCTCAATGGCACTCTAGGTATGGTCACTGTGTCTCATCAATGATGAGGCTGGAACTAACACTGTACCCATGACCACACTGTCAGCTGAAGGAGAGCAGGTCAAGACCCTGCCCCAGGAGAGCAGTGCAGAAGATCCCACTGCACACGTGGCTGACCTACTGTCCGTGGGCTTGATGGGCCCAAGGCAATGACACAGGAGGACATGGAGACTGCCAAGGGGCTTGCTCAGAACCCGCAGTGTCTCAACACTGTGTTGCTGCACTGCAACCCAGGTTCATCAGCATCCCCAGTGGCCCCTGACCCACTGCTGCCCAGGTGACCTGCCTGGCCCCCAGCTGCCAGGATGGGGCTTTGGGTTTCCTGCTCCCTGACTCTCAGCCTCCTCCTCCCTGAGAGGCCACCTACCTGCAGCCTCCTCCCACAGCAGAGCAGGAAGGCAGCAGCTTCCACTCCTGGGATGCTCCTCTGCTCTGCAGCCCCACCCCTCTGTCCCTCCTGCTCTGGGAAAGGCTCTGGAAGCTGCATCTGGCAGTAACTCTGGGAGGTAGGGTTGGAGACCCACAGGCAGGGGCCAAAGAGCTCTCTGAAGCTGCTCCAGAGATGAAAGCAGAGATGTGGGCAGAGTTCTAGGGACAGAGGAGGAGCTATCTCACCACCTGGCCCAGCACCTTGGGCTGATAGGAGGTAGGTGACAGAGGTTTGCAGTCTGGGCCACCTGGGTGATTCAATTTTAAAGGACACATGTTCAATTGGATTTTGATAAAAAGTAACAGAAGCGGTGGTTTATTGACAGAACGCAGAAAGGAAAAGTTTAGGATTGCTGCGATGCTCTTTCAGGAAAAACCCAAGTCAAACAGCAAAGTGATTCTAATTGTTCTGAGACATCAAGGTGGTGTGACATGACTGGGCATTTCCTCAGAAATGGAGAGAGGAGACCAAGTCTGGGGCAGCCATGGATCACCCATAATTGAAGGTAGAGACTCAGCAGAGGGGCAGTGTGAATCGATCCTCTCTGGAAGTTTGTTTATTTGGTTATTTTATTTATTTCTTTATTTTGGTACCATGGATTGAACCCACTGGCACTTAAACACTGAGCCACATCCCCAGTCCTGCTGCAAGTTTCCTTTTCTGTGTAGGAGTATGTTGTTAATATTTGATATCAGTAAGATGTTATGACCAGCAACCTGGAGTCTGGATCCAGATGTTCTCAGTTCACATTCTACTGTATTGTGTATTAGCTGTGTGGCCTTGCTTGGTACTTAACCTCTCTGAAGTTCTGCTATAGGGAATCATTATAATGCTTTGGTTTAAATGTGTCCTGCAAAATTTCAGTCATTGGAAAACTCACCCCCAAATTCATAAATTGATGCTAATTGGAGGTGGGGTCTTTAGGAAGTAATGAGTGCTAGATGAAGTCAGAAGTGTGGTGTCCCCTGATGGCATTGGTGGTTTCATAAGAGGAGGATGGGAGAGCTAAGCCTGCTTTCTGACACTACATTGTGATGCAGCAAGAAGGCCATCCCCAGAGGCAGCCTGCAGAAATAAAGGAAAGACATATTTCTTCTTTATAGATTACCCAGTTTGTGGCATTTTGTTGTAGTCACATAAAATAGTGACTACAACATAAAGTTTCTCTCTCATAGGTTTGTCATATGGATCAAATGGCTTCCTAGGCCAGGCATTCCTAACAAGCACCTAGCATGTGGAAAGTGCTAAATGCAAGTTAGATGTCAATATTATTTTTTGGCTAGTATAAGAAATAATGCAAAAAATTGTTTTTCCTGCAAGCTTAAACTAGTCACTCTACCAAGGAAATCAGAAATGAGGAAGTCACAAAGTCTTAGATGCAGCTGTGATTCAAATATGTATTTTCTGTGTCTTGACTTGATCTGGAATACTGAATTATTGCTTAAACTGAGATTAAGTGTTCTTATAAAAATACCTAATTGGCTGGACCAAACACTTAGAGCCCCAATGACTTGAGAGCCAATATAGGATCACAAATTCAAGGCCAGCCTCAGCAACTCAGTCATGCCCTAAGGAACTCAGCCAGGCCCTGTCTCTAAATCACAAAGAAGGCCTGGTGTCCTGGCTCAGTGGTTGAGCACCCCTTGGTTCCACTCAAGTACCAAAACCAAAACAAAAAAATCCCCAGCTAATCCCACCTAATTGGCATCATCCTAACTTTGAAGAATTCATGGAGTTGGAATTTCTCAAAGGAAGGTTTGGTTCATCTGTCTTGATGGCCAAGGTCCTCATCTCCAGCAGCGCCCTCCCCCCAGGACTTATGATATAGAATTGAACAGACATAGGCCTTCAATCAGTACATGGTTGACTAACATATGGCAGGAACCCGTGATGTGTGTGTCAGCAGTGGTCCTCGTGTCAGTGTTTCCTGGTTGTGACCAAAAGGAGAACAATATAGAGAAGGGTAAGTTTATTTTGGCTCAGGGTTGCAGAGGCTCAGTCCCTGGTCAGTGGGCTCCAGAACTCTGGGCCAAGGTAAGGCAGATCCTGGTGGAAGGGTGCAGTAGAGAAAAGAGTCTCAGCTCAAGGCAGCCCCGGAGCAGAGGCAGCAAGAGCAAGGGATTGGGACAAACTGTCACCCCAAGGACACACACTCTGACCTACTTCCGACAGCCATGCTCTGACCTGCCCACCTTCCTTCATCCATTCCAGTTAGGCTGCTCCTCAGCTGGTCATCCACTTGTGCACATTCCTGCATGGTCACGCACAGGAGGTTTGGGGGGACACCTCATCTCCACGCCCTAACATTCGTGAACTTCGGGGTCTAAAATCCAGATCTTTTGCTTAACTGGTAACTCAAATAACCGCTGGAGGCAGGGGTGTGAAAGGATGTACTTTGCTTTTCCTGAGTGGTTTCCTTCCAATCTTCCTCCGGGGATACTTAGAAAATGCCCAGAATGACTGCTGCACACCAGGTACATTGACCGGCCAGCGCCCTGGCCCTAAGCAAGGGCTGCGAGGTGGCCACGCCCACCCAGACTGGAAATCTGGGTCCCCAGGTAGCCCTGGAACCTGGTTCCCAGACTCTGCAGTCCCAGCAGCACTACTGCCCCCTGCTGGCTCTCCCCTGAACATGCACCCTCCTCCCCTGCAGGCTCTTCAGAGGATGAGGTGGTGCCCAGGCCAAAGGTCACAGCTGGTTAGAAACCTCTGCAACCCTCAATCCTCCCAGCCAGCTGCCCATCAGCCCTCCATGAGCCCAGCAGGAAAATGATCTCTATCTCTTGTCTGAGATTTGCTGAATCCACTGGTGGTAGATGCAGTGCCATTTCAGTGTGTCCAAGAGATTTTTACAAGTTAATTTTTTTATTTAATTGCAATATATGGCCATCCTGTTCCAAATGACTGGTAGGTCACTGTGACCATTCTGCTTTTTTTGGTGGGCTGGGGGGCGTGAGTAAGGGGAATTGAACCCAGAAGCACTTAACCACTGAGCCACATCCCCAGCCTTGTTTTGTATTTTATTTAGAGACAGGGTCTCACTGAGTTGCCCAGGGTCTCCCTTTTGCTGAGGCTGACTTTGAACTTGGGATCATCCTACCTTAGCCTCCAGGTTGGTGGGTTTACAGGCATGTGCCACTGGGCCCCAATTGGAAGCAGGTATTGATGACAGCGTGTAGCTTGGGGACTTGACAGGAGCACCTGCTTGGGACGCATAGAGGGGCAGCACTGTGGTAGTGCAAGGATCTAACACAGCATGCAGGGGTATTTGACCACCTGGTGGCAGTGTTAGGACAGCAGGAAATTCCACTGCACTGGGAGGACCCTGGACCTCAGGGAATGCAGGGTGACAACCCGAGTTTGCTTTTTCTCTCCATCCCAGAAAGCCACCTCCTGTGGAACAGGCATTGTGCCACCCCACTGCTAGTGCAGTTCTACACTGTGCCAGGCCTGCTCATGGGGACATAAGGTGCAGGACAGAGCAATGGTCAGAGAGTCAAAGGAGTTAGAGCAGGAACCCACACACCACTCGGTATCATGATTCAGAGGTTGTCGGGGGAGGGAACGTGAACACACCATGGGGTCGAGAAGGTACAGAAAGACTCATGGAAAAGGTGACATTTGGGAGAAGATGAAGACAGTGGGTTTGGGTCAGTGCTGACTTTAAAGGGTGGACCCTGTGCCAGTTACCTTGGTTCTCTTCATAAACCTCCTTTTACATAGAACAAAAGTGGTGTTGCAGAGGGTGTTTTAATAGTTTGTCTCTTTGTGGTTAACAACGTGCACACATAATCATCTACATAGGAGAAAGGATGACCTGAGAGGTGATATGAAAAGTCAGGATCCTGGGAGCATGCCAAGATGCATGACTCTAATCCCTGTAGCTCTGGAGCCTGAGGCAGGAAGATCCCCAGTTCAAAGTCAGCCTTAGCAACTCAGTGAGGTCCTAAGCAGCTCAGTGAGACCCTGTCTCTAAATAAATACAAAATAGGGCTGGGGATGTGGCTTAGTGGTTGAGCACCCTGGGTTCAATCCGTGGTACAAAAAAAAAAAAAAAAAAAAAAAACAACTGCATCAAGGAGGGAGGCTGGCAGCAGCTGAGATCATAACCCTGTCCACACACACCAACTTGGGGCTGTGCAGGGAAGCTGTTGTCAGGGCCTCTCACATATGTCTTTGAAACTCAATGAAAAAAATTAAAAGATCATGTAATTGAAAGTGAGCTCTCACCAGAGTGAGCAGATAAAGTTAATTATATGCTCAGAGGAGCATTTCTCTTCTTTTTCTTTTTTTGAATGCAGTGGGGATGGCCATCACTCCATTGTCCCCTGTGGGCTGGTACAGAGAACCAACTGCACTCTGCTCACACTGAAAGAATCCCAAGTCCATAACAGAGCATCCTTTCAGAGACAAATGATCTAACATAAAGGGAAATAAGACAGGTTGGAAAGGAGGAAATGCTGCTCTAAATAGAATGGAGTTCAGGGAGAAAAGTCCTTGTGACCCTTTACCACATGATTTAAAAATAAAGCCTGGGGCTGGGGGAAGTGATACATACCTGTAATCCCAGGGACTCAGGAGTCTGAGGCAGGAGGATTACCAGTTCCAGGCCAGCCTCAGCAACTCAATGAGGCCATGAGCAACTTAGCTCGACCCTGTCTCAAGAAAATACAAAAGAACAGGGGATGCAGCTCAGTGGTTAAATGCTCCTGGGTTCAAATGCCCAGTAAAAAAAAAAAAAAACCCACCAAAGAATACACCTGTTTATCTTCATCCTGTGACCACCAAGACCTAGACTTCAAGCTTAAAGAAAGGTCTCTGTAAAATGAGTTAATCTAGTCAAATTGAGCTAATGGCTACAAAGATGGATAGAACTGGTGATTTGCTGTTCAATAATGTGATAAAATAAATCTGATACTGTGTACCATGTCATAAATGAGAGAATGGAGAATTGCAGCAAAAGCATTCCAGCATGTTCTCTGAGCCTGATGGCAGGACTCTTCAACCTGCTTTCCACAAACAGTATTTCATCAAACCTATCACTCACCCACCTTCACTGACCTTCATCTCAGGGGTTCTTTTTGCCCCAACATTATCAATGATTGATGCAAATATCAAAGAACTATATATAGTAATTCAGAGGTATAAAGTTTCAACCTGTGTAAACAGCAAGTGCTAACTAGATGCTATACCCACATGTCACACTTTATGTATCAACACACCCATGGCTTAAAAGCCATAGATGGGGACAGGAAGCTTCAAAGATCTGCAGCACAGCTATTAACTGAAAAGAAATTTCAAGAAAATATTTTCATAGCTAAAGGGGAACATTTCATGACCTTAAGAGAGTAACTTCTTCAAAAAACTATAAAAACCCTCATTGTCTGTGGACCCCATAACAAAATTTCAAAATTTCTACTTTTATTTCAAAAATGCATAAAAGTAGAAAAAAAAATCCACAATCACGTTAGGAGATTTCCAACCCTTCGCCTTCCTGGCAGGAGTGCTGACCTGGAAGGCGTAACAACAGTATCAGTGACTTTGGCCTAGTGCTGTTTACAGGGAATCATATGCAAAACAGCAAGTAGAAAGTTAAGAAAGACAGACTGTATTCTGTCATAAAATCTGCTGTGAGAAATTTTAAGAATTTGAAATCCTGCACACTGTATTTCCTGAATGATTTCTTTCTTTTACTTTTACTGGTTTTTCATTATCTTTTTGACAGTGATATCTAAATAATTTTTTCTCACACATGTAGACAGGGTAGTAACATCTGGTTCACTCACCATCCTTCCCACCCCACCCCCACTCCTCTCTCACTTCCCTCTGCACAGAGTTTCCTCACTCTTCACTATGTACCCCCACTGTGGACCAAACTCGGCTTATCAGAAGATACTCAGCATTTGGTGTTTTGGGACTGGCTTGTGTCACTTAGCATGATAGACAGTCTCCAGCTCCATCCATTTACCTGCAAATGCCAAAAAAAGATCAGTTTATGATCACATCTCCAATTCCCATCACAGATCACAAGACACTGATTGACTTAACTCTATGAACATTGTAAACTCATATGCTTAGAAAACATTAAAGACAGAAAAATAACCAAGGGGAAAACTGTGTAACTGAAAAAATTACAGTTTATAAAATGTGATGGTTGCTTATGAATCGATGAGGAGAGATCCACAGAGCATTGGAATTTCATAAAACAGGAATGATTTCTAGTCAGTATAGATGTGAAAATAAACCTCATCACTGATAAAGCAAGGCAAAGGGAAGGCAGGTGAGATACTTTGAGCAAAACTTATCCGTGAAAGAATTATCCACCAGTTGTGGTGCATGCCTGTAATGCCAGCAGTTTGGGAGGCTGAGGCAGGAGGATGGAGTACAAAGCCAGCCTCAGCAACTCAGTGAGACCCTAGGCACCTCAGTGAGGTGAGATCCTGTCACTAAATCAAATTTTAAAAAGGGCTGTGGATGTGGCTCGGTGGTTAAGCATTCCTGGTTCAATTCTTAGTACCAAGAACAAACAAACAAATAAACAAACAAACAAAATGAAAAACAATTTTAAAAAGTACATTTTGACAGGGAAGACAGGCCTCATACCTTGTCCTTTCAGGGGACAGTACAAGAAATATGACTGCCATTTCTGTCCTGAATCAGCCCATAAGCAAATCTCTCCTTTCTCCAAATAAGTCTGTCCAAAGGTGCCCTTCTCGTTCCTGAGACAATAGGTGTCGTCTCATCTCAACAGACACCAAGAGGAATCTGAACTGGGTCTTGCTGCTCACCCCAGTCTGTTACCACAGGCTCAGGACCACTGTGTCCCAGGAGGCTTCTGCAGGAGAGACCACTCTTCATCCAATTTGGCACAAAAACACACAGGCTGACTGTTTCTTTGGGTCTTCATATCCAGAGCTTGCATGTCCCATGGAACTTACATTAAGTACATCTGCATGCTTTGGGTGGTTAACCTGTCTATTTATTCATTGATTGATTTTGTACCATGGATAGAAACCAGGGGTGCTTAACCACTGAGCAACACCTGCAGCACTTTTTATATTTTTTTAGAAATGGGGGTCTCACTGAGGTGCTTAGGGCCTCACTAAGTTGCTGAGGCTGACTATGAACTTGCAATCCCCTGCCTCAGGCCCCTGAGCTGCTGGCATTTCAGGCATTCACCACCTCACCAGGTGACCTCAGCCTGAAGCTGGCAGCAGCCAAGGGAAGGATATTACTCTGCCCCCACAGGGCTTCTGTACAGTATTCAGAATGTCCTGGAGAAATAAATGCTCTGAACCATACAGAATGTATCCAGAAGTCAAATGTCCATACTCCTTCATGGAGCAATGGCTCTTCTAGGGCTTTGGATTAAGAAATAAACACACAAGTATGGAAAGCATGTGGGTCCTCACATCAACCACATGAAATCCTCATTCCTAACAGTAGAAACATGGAAAGGGTCCAACAGATACCAGTTCAGGGCTAATGGGGAAGAACTGACCCATAATATGATGTGCGACTGGATTTCCATGAAACTGATTTTTTTCTTTTTCCTCATTCCCACTCTGCCACCAACATCTGAGCACTCTTCCTCAAGGTTTTCTAGGCAAGTCCCTTATGTATTCCTGTTGAGGTACTCTAACATGCAGGCAGAATAGGACTGAAATTGAAGTTGCTTTTCTGAGAAAGTTTCAAGAATGAATTTCAAAGAAAGTTTGCCTATCATCATTCTTCCTCATACATGCTTTGCTCTGTAGATGTGGTGGTTCCACAATGCACAATGCTTCTGTTCTAACAATCTGCTTCGATTTCCATGAATTAAGCTTTCCCTATGCAGAGTTAGGTTACAACTGAAGAGCATTTTCTGAGCAAATGCATGACTGGATTTCTATGAAACTCTGGGTATTTCCTCTCTTCCTCATGCCCACTCTGCCCCCAACATCTGAGCACTCTACCTCCAGGATTTCTAGGCAAGCCCCTTATATATTGCCGTTGCAATACTCTAACGTGCAGGTTAAATGAGGTTGAAAATTAAGTTGCTTTTCTGACAAATTTCATGAATGGATTTCAATGAAACTTTGCCTATCATCTGTGCTCATCATTCTCAGTTTGCTCCAAGGAGGTGGTGGTTCCACCATGCATGATGCTTCTGTTATAACAGTATGTTTTGATTTCCATGAATTGAGCTTTCCCTATGCACAGCAGAGTTAGGCTTCAACTGAAGAGCCTTTTCTGAGTAAATGCACGCTTGGATTTCTAAGAAACTCTGGGTATTTTCTCTTTTCCTCATTCCAACTCTTTTCCTAACATTTGAGCACTCCACTTCCGATTTTCTAGGTAAGCCCCTTATGATTTGCTGTTGCAGTTCTCTAATGTGCAGGCTGAATGAAGTTGAAATTGAAGTTGCTTTTATGAGAAAGCTTCACAAATGGATTTAAATGAAACTGTGCCTATCATCTGTGCTCCTCATACCCACTTTGCTCTGAAGATGTGGTGGTTCCACTGTGCATGATGCTTCTGTTATAACAATCTGTTTCAATTTCCATGAATTGAGCTTTCCCTAACCACGCAGTGTTAGGCTGCAACTGAAGAGCATTTTCTGAGCACATGCATGAGTGAATTTCCACGAAACTCTGGGTATTTTCTCTTTTCCTCATTCCCAATCTGCCCCCAACATATGAGCACTCTACCTCCAGGTTTTCTAGACAAGTCCCTTATGTATTCTATTTCAGTACTCAAACATGCAGGCTGAATGGGGTTGAAATTGCAGTTGCTTTTCTGAGAAAGTTTCACAAATGGATTTCAATGAAACTTTGCCTATCATCTCTGCTCCTCATACCCACTTTGCCCCAATGATGTGGTGGTTCCTCCATGCATTGTGCTTCTCTTATAAATATCTGTTTCAATTTCCATGAATTGAGCTTTCCCTATGCATGCAAAGTGAGACTGCAATTGAAGAGTGTTTTTTGAGCAAATGCACAACTGGATTTCCGTGAAACTCTGGGTCTTTTCTATTTTCCTCATTTCCACTCTGCCCTCACCTCTGAGCACTCTATCTCCAGGTTTTCTAGGCAAGCCACTTAGGTATTCTGTTGCAGTACTCTAACATGCAGGGTGAATAGGGCTTAAATTGAAGTTGCTTTTCTGAGAAAGTTTCAAGAATGGATTTCAATGAAAATTTGCCTATCAACTCTGCTCCTTATAACCCACTTTTCTCTGAAGATGTGGTGGTTCCACCATGTATGTTGCTTCTGTTATAACAATCTGTCTCAATTTCCATGAATTGAGCTTTACCTAAGCACACAGAGTTATGCTGCAACTGAAGAGTGTTTTCTGAGCAAATGCGTGACTGGATTTCCATGAAACTCTGGGTCTTTTCTATATTCCTCATTCCTACTCTGCCCCCAACATCTGAGCATTCTACATGAAAGTTTCCTAGGCAAGCCCCTTATGTATTCCTGTTGCAGTACTCTAACATGCAGGTTGAATAGGTCTGAATTGAAGTTGCTTTTCTGAGTAAGTTTCAAGAATGGTTTTCAATGAAACTTTGCCTATCATCTCTGATCCTCATACCCACTTTGCTCCAAAGATGTGGTGGTTCCAGCATGCATGGTCCTTCTGTTATAACAATCTTTTTCAATTTCCGTGAATTGAGATTTCCCTATGCACGCAGTGTTAGAATGCAACTGAAGAGTGTTTTCTGAACAAATGCACGACTGGATTTCCATGAATCTCTCGGTATTTTCTCTTTTCCTCATTCCCACCTTTTCTCCAACATCTGAGCACTCTAATTCCATGTTTTCTAGGCAAGGCCCATATGTATTTCTGTTGCACATCCGTAATGTGCAGGTTGAATAGGGTGGAAATTGAAGTTGCTTTTCTGAGAGAGTTTCACAAATGAATTTCAAAAAAGCTTTTCTTATCATCTATTCTCCTCATACCCATATTCTTCTGAAGATGTGGTGGTCCCACCATGTATGGTGCTGTTGTTATAACAATCTGGTTCAATTTGCATGAATTGAGCTATCCCGATGCAGGCAGATTTAGGCTGCCACATAAGGGACATTTCTGAGCAAATGCATGATTTGATTTCCATGAAACTATGAGTATTTTCTCTCCTTTTCATTCCCACTCTGCCCCCTACATCTGAGCACTCTACATTCAGGATTTCAAGGAAACCACTAGCATCTGTACTCTTCATACGCACTTTGCTCTGAAGATATGGAGGTTCCACATTTCACAGTGCTTCTGTAATACCAATCTGGCTTGATTTGCAAGAATTGAGCTAACACAAAGAGGGTAGATTTTAGCCACAACCTAAGGAATATTTCTGAGCAAATGCACGAATGGATTTCCATGAAACTCTGTGTATTTTCTCTATTCCTCATTCCCAGTCTGTCTCCAACAACTGAGTACTCTACCACAGGTTTTAAGGCAAGCCACTTATGTATTGCTGTTGCACTACTCTATCCTGCAAATTGATTAGGGCTGTAATTGAAGTTGCTCTTCTGACAAAGTTTCATTAATGGATTTCAAAGATACTTTGCCTATCTTCTCTCCTCTTCATACTCACTTTGCTCAGAAGATATGGAGGTTCCACCATTCACTGTGCTTCTGTTATAACAATCTGGTTTGATTTGCATGAAATGAGCTGTCCTGATGAATGCAGATTTAGGCTGTAATGTAAGAGATATTTCTGAACAAATGCACGAATGCAGGGTATTTTCTCCTGTACTCATCACACTCTCTCTACCCCCAGGTTTTCTAGGCAAATCCCTTCTGTATTGCTGTTGCACTACTCTAATGTGCTGGGTGAATATGGTTGAAATTGAGGTTGCTTTTCTGACAAAATTTCACCAATGAATTTCAATTATACTTTGCCTATCATCTCCTACTTTGCCCCTAAGATGTGGTGTTTCCACCATGCAAGTTGCTTCTGTTAACAATCTGTTTCGATTTCCATGACATGAGCTTTCCCTATGCACACAGAGTATGCTGCAATCTAAGAGAGTTTTCTGAGAAAATGCACAAATGAATTTCATTCAAACTCTGTATATTGTCTCTTTTCCTCATTCCAACTCAGATCCCAACATCTGAGTACTCTACATCCAGGTTTTCTAGGCAGGCTCCTTATGTACTTCTGTTGCAGTATTCTAACTTGTACTTTGAAGAGGGCTGAAATTGAAGTGGCCTTTCTGAGAAAGTTTCACGAATGGATTTCAATGAAACTTTACCTATCATCATTTTCCTAATACCCACTTTGCTACAAAGATGTGGTGGTTCCCACATTCATGGTGCTTCTGTTTTAACAATCTGTTTTGATTTGCAGGAATTGAGTTTTCCATATGCATGCAGAATTAGGTTGCATCCAAAGACCATTTTTTGAGCAAATGAAAGAATGGATTTCAATGAGACTCTGGGTATTGTCTCCTTACCTCATTCCCACTTTGCCCCCAGTATATGAGCACTGCACCTCAGGTTTTCTAGGCAAACCCCTTATGTAATTCTTTACAGTACTGTAACATGCAGGTTGAAAGCGTCAAAAATGAAGTTATTTTTCTGAGTAAGATTCACAACTGGATTTCAATGAAACTATTCCTATCATCTCTTGTCCTCATACCCACTTTGCTCCAAAAATATGGTGGTTCCACCAGGCATGGTGCATCTGATTTAACAATGTTTTTTGATTTCCATGAATTGATCTTTCCTATGCACACAAATTTCAGCTGCAACCTAAGAGAGTTTTCTGAGCAAATACACAAATGGATTTCTAAGAAACTCTGGGATTTTTCTCCTTTCATCATATCCACTCTGCCCCCTACATCTGAGCATTATGTATTGCTGTTGCACATATCTTTTTTTTTTTAGAAATCAATAGTAATTTAAAAAAAATTTTTATTGTATACAAATGGGATACATGTTGTTTCTCTATTTGTACATAGAGTCAAGGCATACCATTTGTGTAATCATACGTTTACATAGGGCAATGATGTTTATTTTTTTCTCCCCCCCACCCCTCCCACCCCTCTTTTCCCTCTATACAGTCCTTCTTTCCTTCATTCTTACCACACTCCTTATCCCTAACCCTAAACCTAACCCTAAACCTAATACTAACCCCTCCCACCCCCCATTATATGTCCTCATCCGCTTATCACTGAGATCATTCGTCCTTTAGTTTTTTGAGATTGGCTTATCTCACTTAGCATGATATTCTCCAATTTCATCCACTTGCCTACAAATGCCATAATTTTATCATTCTTCATTGCAGAGTAATATTCCATTGTATATATATGCTACAGTTTCTTTATCCATTCATCAACTGAAGGACATCTAGGTTGGTTCCACAATCTGGCTATGGTGAATTGAGCAGCAATGAACATTGATGTGGCTGTATCTCTGTAGTATGATTTTAAGTACTTTGGGTTTAGACCAAGGAGTGGGATAGCTGGGTCAAATGGTGTTTCCATTCCAAGCTTTCTGAGGAATCTCCACACTGCTTTCCAGAGTGGCTGCACTAATTTTCAACCCCACCAGCAATGTATGAGTGTTCCTTTTTCACCACATCCTCGCCAACACCTATTGTTGCTTGTATTCTTGATACATTCTAATTGGGGTGAGATGAAATCTTAGGGTAGTTTTGATTTGCATTTCCCTTATTACTAGGGATGTTGAACATTTTTTCATATATCTGTTGATTACTTGTACATCTTCTTCTGTGACGTGTCTGTTCATTTCCTTAGCCCATTTGTTGATTGGATTATTTGTATTCTTCGTGTAGAGTTTTTTGAGTTCTTTATAGATTCTGGAAATTAGCGCTCTATCTGAGGTATGGTTGGCAAAGATATTCTCCCACTCTGTAGGCTCTCTCTTCACATTTCTGATAGTTTCCTTTGCTGAGAGAAAGCTTTTTAGTTTGAATCTATCCCAGTTGTTGATTCTTGCTTTTATTTCTTGTGCTATGGGAGTCCTGTTAAGGAAGTCTGATCCTAAGCCAACAAGTTGAAGATTTGGACCTACTTTTTCTTCTATAAGATGCAGGGTCTCTGGTCTGATTCCGAGGTCCTTGATCCATTTTGAGTTGAGTATTGTGTAGGGTGAGAGATAGGGGTTTAATTTCATTCTATTGCATATGGTTTTCCAGTTTTCCCAGCACCATTTGTTGAAGAGGCTATCTTTTCTCCATTGCATATTTTTGGAACCTTTGTCTAGTATGAGAAAATTGTATTTATTTGGGTTTGTGTCCATGTCCTCTATTCTGTACCATTGATCTACCTGTCTATTTTGGTACCAATACCATGCCGTTTTTGTTACTATTGCTATGTAGTAGAGTTGAAGATCTGGTATTGCAATACCCCCTGCTTCGCTCTTGCTACTGAGGATTGCTTTAGCTATTCTAGGTTTTTTATTCTTCCAGATGAATTTCATAATTGCTTGCTTTATTTCTGCAAGGTACATCATTGGGATTTTAATTGGAATTGCATTGAATCTGTATAGCACTTTAGGTAGTATAGCCATTTTGACAATATTAATTCTGCCTATCCAGGAACATGGGAGATCTTTCCATCTTCTAAGGTTTTCTCTAATTTTTTTCTTTAGTGTTCTCTAGTTCTCATTGTAGAGGTCTTTCACCTCTTTTGTGAGATTGATTCCCAAGTATTTTATTTTTTTTGATGCTATTGTGAATGGGGTAGTTTTCCTAATTTCTCTTTCTGAAGATTCATCACTTATGTATAAAAGTGCATTGGATTTATGAGCATTGATCTTGTAACCTGCTATTTTACTGAATTCACTCATGAGTTATAAAAGTTTTCTGGTGGAATTTCCAGGTTCCTCTAAATATACAATCATGTCATCAGTGAACAGGGATAGTTTGAGTTCTTCTTTTCCTATTCATATCCCTTTAATTTCTTTGGTTTGTCTGATTGCTCTGGCTAGAGTCTCAACGACGATGTTGAATACAAGTGGTGAAAGAGGGCATCCCTGCCTTGTTCCAGTTTTTAGGGGAAACCCATCTGGTCCTGGACTTTTCTTTGTTGGTAGGCTTTTGAGGACCTCTTCTATTTCATTGCTTGAAATTGGTTTATTTAAGTTGTGTATGTCCTCCTCGTTCAGTTTAGGTAATTCATATGTCTCTAGAAATTTGTTGATGTCTTCGAGGTTTTCTGTTTTGTTGGAGTATAGATTTTTGAAATAGCTTCTAATTATGTTTTGTATTTCACTCGTGTCTGTTGTGATGTTTCCTTGTTCATTCCGAATTTTAGTAATTTGAGTTTTCTCCCTCTTTCTCTTTATTAGTGTGGCTAAGGGTTTATCAATTTTATTTATTTTTTCAAAGAACCAACTATTTATTTTGTTAATTTTTCCGATTGTTTCTTTTGTTTCGATTTCGTTGATTTCGGCTCTGATTTTAACTATTTCCTGTCTTCTACTACTTTTGGTATTGGTCTGCTCTTCTTTTCTAGTGCTTTGAGCTGTAGTGTTAAGTCGTTTATTTGTTGATTTCTACTTCTTTTTTTGAATGCACCCCATGAAATAAATCTTCCTCTAAGTACTGCTTTCATAGTGTCCCAGAGATTTTGATATGATGTGTCTTTGTTCTCGTTTACTTCTAAGAATTTTTTTATTTCCCTCCTGATGTCTTCTGTTATCCATTCATCATATAATAGTGTATTATTTAATCTCCAGGTATTGGAGAAGTTTCTGTTTTTTATTCTGTCATTTATTTCTAATTTCAATCCATTATGATCTGATAGAGTACAAGGTAGTATCTCTATCTTCTTGTATTTGCTAACAGTAGCTTTGTGGCATAAAATATGGTCTATTTTAGAGAAGGATCCATGTGCTGCTGAGAAGAAAGTGTATTCGTTCTTTGTTGGATGGTATATTCTATATATGTCCGTTAAGTCTAAATTGCTGATTGTGTTGTTGAGATCTATAGTTTCTTTATTCAATTTT
This sequence comes from Sciurus niger, assembly GCA_020740815.1. Classification (NCBI taxonomy): domain Eukaryota; kingdom Metazoa; phylum Chordata; class Mammalia; order Rodentia; family Sciuridae; genus Sciurus; species Sciurus niger. The sequence goes on from JAHUXG010001892.1 coordinate 78,116, forward strand.
TGTTTGGACGATCTATCCAGTAGTGAGAGAGGTGTGTTAAAATCGCCTAGTATTATTGTGTTGTGGTCTATTTGATTTCTGGAATTGAGAAGTATTTGTTTGACGTACGTGGATGAGCCAATGTTTGGGGCATAGATATTTATGATTGTTATGTCTTGCTGATTTATGCTTCCCTTAAGCAGCATGTAATGTCCTTCTTTATCCCTTCTGACTAGCTTTGGTTTGAATTTCACATTATCTGAAATGAGGATGGGTACTCCAGCTTTTTTGCTGTGTCCGTGTGCATGGTATGTTTTTCCCCATCCTTTCACCTTTAGTCTATGGGTGTCTCTTTCTATGAGATGAGTCTCTTGCAGGCAGCATATTGTTGGATTTTTCTTTTTAATCCAATCTGCCAGTCTGTGTCTTTTGATTGATGAATTCAGGCCATTAACATTCAGGGTTATTATTGTGATATGATTTGTATTCCCAGTCAATTGACTCATATTTGTTTTTGACATGATTTGGTTTCTCCTTTATTTGGCTATTCCTTTAGGCTAGCGCCTCCTGTTGCTGATTTGCATCGTTGTTTTTCATCTCTTCCTCATGGAATATTTTGCTGAGAATGTTCTGTAATGCTGGCTTTCTTTTTGTAAATTCCTTTAGCTTTTGTTTATCATGGAAGGATCTTATTTCATCGTCAAATTTGAAGGTAAGTTTTGCTGGGTATAAGATTCTTGGTTGGCATCCGTTTTCTTTCAGAGCTTGGTAATGTTGTTCCAGGCCCTTCTAGCTTTTAGGGTCTGGATTGAAAAATCTGCTGATATTCGTATTGGTTTCCCCTGAATGTAATTTGATTCTTTTCTCTCGCGGCCTTTAAAATTCTGTCTTTATTTTGTATGTTAGGTATTTTCATAATAATGTGCCTTGGTGTGGGTCTGTTGTAATTTTGTATGTTTGGAGTTCTATAAGCCTCTTGTACTTGGTTTTCCATTTCATTCTTCAGATTTGGGAAATTTTCTGATATTATTTCATTGAATAGATTGTTCATTCCTTTGGTTTGTTTCTCTAAGCCTTCCTCAATCCCAATAATTCTTAAATTTGGCCTTTTCATGATATCCCATAATTCTTGTAGATTCTGTTCATGATTTCTTACCATCTTTTCTGTTTGTTCAACTTTGTTTTCAAGGTTAAATATTTTGTCTTCAATATCTGAGGTTCTGTCTTCCAGGTGTTCTATCCTATTGGTTATGCTTTCTATGGAGTTTTTAACTTGGTTTATTGTTTCCTTCATTTCAAGTATTTCAGTTTGTTTTTTTTTTCAGTATCTCTAACTCTTTATTGAAATGATCTCTTGCTTCCTGTATTTGGCCTTTTAACTGTTGATTGGTGTGATCATTTAATGCCTGCATTTGCTGTTTCATCTCCTCCTTCAATGCCTGCATTTGCTCTTTCATCTCCTCATTAGCTTCCCTGATCGCTTTAATTACGTACATTCTGAACTCTTTCTGACATTTCTTCTGCTGTGCTGTCATTGGGTTTTATTGATGTAGTATCTAGGTTTGTTTGGGACATTTTCTTCCCTTGTTTTCTCATATTGGTCAGCTGTCAGTGGGACCCTGAGATATTGCAGTTTTCTACTATTGGCTTATAGTGTCCTGGTAGATTTCCAGTGTACCACCTCCCAGCCTTCAGTAGCCTGATGTCTTGGAGGAATCTGATAATGCAGTGCATCCGAAGAAAACTGCCCCTAGCCCCCTACTGGTTTCATGGTTTGGAGCTGGCTCTGTGCGGAAAGGCTCTCTCTGTGGGCCTGCACCGAGCAGCTGCCTGTGTGGGAGGAACCCACTGCTGGAGTGTGGAAGGCTACCTTGGGAAGACTCTAGCTGCCCTGCCCAGCTCTGATAAGCCACCTCTATCTGTGCCTGCCATCCGGGCCGAGCTTTACCCAGTGGGCAGACTCATCTGTGGCTCTATTTTAGTCTGAGTCTCTCAATGCCTCCCCTTCTTAACTCCTGGGTTCTGGAGCGACTGGGGGTGCAGTCACCCTCTAGGCCACCATTTTGGATTGCCCTGTGAAGAGTGCCTGTGGCCGGAGTGGGCAGAGCCGCCTGAAGAGGTCTCTGGCTGCCCTGCCCTGGTCCCAGAGGCTGCTTGCGGATTGAGGTTCTCCATTGGTTTGGGGGCTTGTGGCTGGTTCTATGTAGAAAACCTCTCACTGGGCGGTCTGGTCTGAGAAGCTAGCCTTGAAAGGCACCTCCCACCGCAGGGGTCCAGGCTACTTGGGGAAGTCTCTGGCTGCCCTATCCTGGTCCCTGAAGCTGCTTGTGTGCCAGAGTACGCTGTTGTTGCACATATCTAACATTCTGGTTAAATAGAGATGTAAGTGATATTGCCTTTCTGAGAAAATTTCACAAATGCATTTCAATGAAGCTTCTCGATTCATCTCCTTTCCTCATTCCCACTTTGCTCTGAAGCAGTGTTGGTTCCAAATGCATGGTGCTTCTCTTATAACAAACAGTTTAGATTTCTGTGAATTGAACTATTCTTATGCAGGCAGATTTAGGCTGCAACCTAAGAGAGTTTCTTAGCAAATGTATGAATGATTTTCCAAGAAACTCCGAAGTTCTCTCTTTTGCACATTCCCACACAGACCCCAACATCTGAGTATTCCAACTGCAGGATCTCTAGGCAAGCACCTTATGTATTGCTGTTGCACTACTCTAACATGCACATTCCAATGATGTGGTGGTTCCACCATACATGTTGTCTGTTATAACAATCCATTTATTGAGGTTTCCCTATGCATGCAGAGTTAGGCTGCAACCTAAGAGAGTTTTCTGAGTAAATGCACGAATGCATTTCCATGGAAATCTGGGTACATTCTCTTTTGCTCATTCCCAGTGAGCCCCAACATCTGAGCACTCTACCTCTAGGTTTTCTAGGCAAGCTGATATGTATTGCTGTTGTACTACTCTAGTATACTGGTTGACTAGGGCTGAAAGTGAAGTTGCATTCTGAAAGTTTCATGAATAGACTTCAATGAAGATTAACCTATCATCTCTCCTCCTCATACCCACTTTGCTCCGAAGATGTGGTGGTTCCCAATACATGGTGCTTCAATTATAACAATCTGTTTTGATTTCCATTTATTGAACTTTCCATATGCAGGCAGATTTAGGCTGTAACCCAAGATAGTGTTCTGAGAAAATGCATGAATGGACTTCCAAGAAACTCTGGGTAATTTGTCTTTCCCAATTCCCACTCAGACCCCAACATCTGAGCACTCTACCTCCAGGTTTTCTAGGCATGCCCTTTATGTTTTGGTGTTGCACTACTCTAATATGCAGGTTGAAAAGGGCTGAAATTGAATTCGCCTAACTTGGGGTCTTTCACGAATGATTTAATGTAACTTGGCCTATCATCTCTCCTCCTCACACCCACTTTGTTCTGAAGATGGGGTGGTTACACCTCAAATGGTGCTTCTGTCATAATGTTCTGTTTCGATTTCCGTGAATTGAACTTTTCCTATGCAGGCAGTGTTTCACTGCAACATAAGAGAGATTTCTGAGCAAAAAAATTTTGATTTCCATGGAACTCTGGGTATTTTGTCTGTTCCTCATTCCCACTCTGCCCCCAACATCTGAGCACTCTACCTCCAGGTTTTGTAGGCAAGCTCCTTATGTATTGCTGTTGCAGTAGTCTAATGTGCAGACTGAATAGGGCTGAAATTGAAGTTGCTTTTCTGAGAAAGTTTCAAGAATGGATTTCAATGAAACTTTGCCTATCATCTCTCCTCCTCATACCCACTTTGCTCCGAACATGTGGTGGTTCCACCATGCATGGTGCTTCTGTTATAACAATTGTTTTGATTTCCATGAATTGAGCTTTCCTTATGCATGCAGTGTTAGGCTACAAATAAAGAGCATTTACTGAGCAAATGGATCAATGGATTTGCATGAAACTGTTTTTTTTTCTCCCTTTCTTATTCCCACACTCCTCCAAACATCTGAGCAGTGTTAGGCTGCAAATGAAGAGCATTTACTGAGCAAATGCACCAATGGATTTGCATGAAACTCTGGTTTTTTTCTCCTTTTCTTATTCCCACACTGCTCCAAACATCTGAGCACGCTACCTCCATGTTCTCTAGGAAAGCTCCTTCTATATTACTGTTGCAGTACTCTAATTTGCCAGACAAATAGGGCTGAAATTCAATTTGCATTTCTAAGTAAACCTCACGAATGGATTTCAATGAAACTTTACATATCATCTCTTCTCCTAATTCCCAGTTTGCTCTGAAGATGTGGTGGTCCCTCCATGCATGGTGCTTCTGTTATAACAATCTATTTCGAATTCTGTGAATTGAGCTCTCCCTATGAAAACAGACTTAGGCTGCTCCCTATGAGAGGATTCTGAGCAACATCACAAATGGAATTCAATGAAACTCTGGGTTTTTTCTCTTTTCCTCATTCCCACTGTGACCCCAACTTCTGAGAAGTATATTACAGGTTTTCTAGACATATCTTTTCTGTATTGCTGTTGCAGTACTCTAACTTGTAGGTTTAATAGGGCTGAAATTGAAATTGCTTTTCTCAGAAAGTTTCACAAATGGATTTCAATGAAACTTTTGCTATCATCTCTCACCCAAAACCCACTTGGATCTGAAGATGTCATGGTTCCAAAATGCAGGGTGCTTCTGTGATAACAATCTGTTTTGATTTCTGTGAATGAGCTTTATCTGTGCACTCAGAGTTAGGCTGCAAACTAATAATTTTCTGAGCAAATGCACGAATGTATGTCTGTGAATCTCTGGAAATTTTCTTTTTCTTATTCCTACTCTCCCCCCAGACACATCTGAGCACTCTAACTCCAGGTTTTCCAGGAAAGACCCTTCTGTGTTGCTGTTGCAGTACTCTAATGTGCATGTTTAATATGGGTGAAATTGAAGTTGCTTCTCTGAGAAAGTTTCACAAATGGATTTCAATGAGCCTTTGCCTATCATCTCTCCTCCTCATATTTACTTTGCTCCGACAATGTGTTCATTCCACAATACATTATGGTTCAGTTATAACAATCTAATTCAATTTATGTGAATTGCACTTCCCTATGCATGCAGAGTTAGGCTGCAACCTAAGAGTGTTTCCTGTGGAAATGTAAGAATGGATTTCCATGAAACTCTGGATATTTTATCTTATCCTCATTCCCACTCTGCCCCAAACAAGTGAGCAGTCTACCTCTCAGTTTTCTAGGCAGGCCTCTTCTGTATTGCTGTTGCAGTGCCTAAGATACAGGTTGAATAGAGGTGAAATTAAAATTGCTTTTCTGAGAAGGTTTCACAAATGTATTTCAATGAAATTTTGCCTATCATCTCTTCTCCTCATACCCACTTTGTTCGAAAGATGTGGTGGTTCCACTATACATGGTGCTTCTGTTATAACATTTTTTATTCAATTTCCATGAATTGAGGACTGCAATTTTTCTGAGCAAATACATGAATGTATTTCCATGGCACTATGGGTATTTTTGGTTTATCTCATTCCATCTCTGCCTGCAACATCTGAGAACTCTACCACCAGGTTTTCTGGGCAAGGCCTTCTTGTATTTCTGTTGCAATACTCTAATGTGCAGGTTTAATAGGGCTGAAATTGAAAATGCTTTTCTGAAAAAGTTTCACGAATGCATTTCAATGAATCATTGTCTAAGATCTCTGCTCCTCATACCCACATTGCTCTGAAAATGTCGTGTTTCCACCATGCACAGTGCTTATGTTATACAATCTGTTTGATTTCCATTATTTGAGCTTTCTCTATGCATGTAGAGTTATGTTGCAACCTAACAAAGTATTCTGATCAAATGTACAAAGGATTTCCATGAAACTCTGGGTATTATCTCTTTTCCTCTTTTTCCCTTTGGTTGCAACATCTGTGCACTCTTCCTGTACATTTCTAGGCAAGTCCCACATTTGTTGCTGTTGCAGTACTCTAACTTGAAGGTTGAAGGGGGCTGAAATAGAATTTGCCTTTCTGAAAAATGTAATGAATGTATTTAAATGAAACTTTGCCTATCATCTCTGCTCCTAATATGCACTTTGCTCCAAAGATGTCATGATTCCTACAAGCACGGTGCTTCTCATATCAAAATTGGTTTCAATTTCCATGAATTGAACTTTCCCTATGCATGCAAAGTTAGGCTACTAATTAAAATAATATTCTGGGTAATGCACAAATGGATTTCCATGAAACTAGGGAATTATATTTTTCCCTCATTCCCACTCTGCCCCCAACACCTGAGTACTCTAACTCCAGTTTTTCTAGGGAAGCCCCATATATATATATTGCTCTTCCACTACATTAACATGGAGGTTGAGTAGGTATGAAATTGATGTTGCTGTTATGAGACAAATGGATTTCAATGAAACTTTGCCTATCACCTCTCCTCCTCATACCCACTTGCTCAGAAGATGTTGTAGTTCCACCATGCAGTGTGCTTCTCTTATAACAATCTGTTTCAATTTCCTTGAATTGAGCTTTCTGTATGCACACAGAGTTAGACTGCAATCTAAGAGAGGTTTCTGACCAAATGCATGAATTGATTTCCCTGAACTCTGGGTGTTTTCTGTTTTTTCATTCCCACTCTGTCCCCAGCATTTGAGCACTCAATCTCCAAGTTTGTTGGAAAGTCCCTTATGTATTGCAGTTGCATTACTCTAACGTTCAGGTTGAATAGGGCTGAAATTGAAGATGCTTTTCTGAGATAGTTTCACTATTGGATTTCAATGACACTTTGCCTATCATCTCTACTCCTCACACCCACATTGTCTTGAAGATGTGGTGGTTCCAACATGCATAGTGCTTCTGTTTTAACAATGTGTTTTGATTTCCATGATTTGAGCTTTCCCTATGCAGGGAGAAAAGTTGCAACATTAGAGAGTTTCTGAGCAAATGCACGAATGTATTTCCATGAAACTCTGGGTGTTTTCTATTTTCTTAATTCTCACTCTGTCCCCACCATCTGAGGACTCTACCTCTAGGTTTTGTGGCAAGTCCCTTTCATATTGCTCTTGCACTACTCTCATGTGCTAGGTGAGTAGCGCTCAAATTAAAGTTGCATTTCTGAGAAAGTTTCATGATGGATTTCAATGAAACTATGCCAACTATCTGTCCTCCGCATACCCCTTTGCTCTGATGTTGTGTTTTCACCATGCACGGAGTTTCTGTTATTACAATGGGTTTGCATTTCCATGCATTGAATGTTCCCTATGCACGCAGAGTCAGACTCCATACCAAGAGAGATTTCTGAACATATGCACGAATGGATTTCCATGAAATTCTTGGTATTTTATCTTTTCATCCCTCCACTCTGCTCCAAACTACTTAGCACTCTACTTCCAGATTTTCTAGGCAAGCCCTTTGTGTATTTCTGTTGCAGTACTATAATGTGCAGTTGAATAGTGTTGAAATTGATGTTGTTTTTCTGAGAAAATTTCACAAATGGATTTCAATTAAATTTTGCCTATCATCTCTCCTCCTCATACACCCTTTGCTCAGAAGATGTGGTGGTTCAACCATGCAGGGTGCTTCTATTATAACAATCAGTTTTAATTTCCATGAATTAAGCTTTCCCAATGGATGTAGATTTATGCTGGAACATAAGAGGTTTTTCTGAGCAAATGCACAAATGGACTTCCATGAAACTCTGGGTATATTCACTTTTCCTCATTCCCACTCTGCCCCCAACATCTGAGTTTTCTATCTCTAATTTTTCTAGGCATGCCCCTTATGTATAGTTGTTGTATTACTCTAACATGAAGACTGAATATGGCTGAAAATGAAGTTGCTTTTCTGAAAAAGTTCACAAATGTATTTCAAAGAAACTTTGCCTATCATCTCTCCTGCTGATACCCACTTGGTTGTGAAGATGTGGTTGTTTCACCACACATGGACATTCTGTTACAACAATCTGATCCGATTTCTGTGAATTGAGGTTTCCCTATGCACTCAGATTTACACTGCAACATAAGTGAGTTTTCTGAGCAAATGGCAAATGGATTTCCATGAAACTCTGAGTATTTTCTCTATTCTTCTTTCCCACTCTGATCCCATCATCTGAGCACTCTACCTCCAGGTTTTCTATGCAAGCTCCCTCTGCATTGCTATTGCAGTACTTTAACTTGCTTTTTGAATAAGGCTGAAATTGAAGTTGCATTTCTGAGAAAGTTTCACTAATGGATTTCCATGAACCTTTGACTATCATCTCTCCTCATACCCACTTTGCTTTGAGGATGTGGTGGTTCCACCATGTAGGATGCTTCTGTTAAAGCAATCTGTTTCCATTTTCCGAAATTGAATTTTTTTTATGCACGCATATGTAGGCTGCACTCAAAGAGAGTTTTCTGGGGGAAATGCACTGATAGATTTCCGTGAAAATCTGTTTTTTTCTCTTTTCCTCATTTCCACCCTGGCCCCAACATCTGAGAAAATCTACCTCCAGGTTTCAAAGGCAAGGTCTGCATGTATTGCTGTTGAGGTACTCTAACCTGCAGGTTCAATAGGGATGAAATTGAAGTTGCTTTTCTGAGAAAGTTTCACGAATGGATTTCAATGGAACTTTGTCATCTCTACTCCTTATATCCACTGGGTTCAGAAGATGGCATAGTCCAACATGCATGGTGATTCTGTGATAGCAATCTGTTTTTATTTCCGTGAATTAAGATTACCCTATGCATGCAGATTTAGACTGCAATCTACGAGTTTTCTGTGCAAATGCACGAATGGATTTCCATGAAACATTGGGCCTTTTTCCTTTTCCTCATTAGAACTTTGCCCCCAAACTCTGAGTTCTCTACTTCCAGCTCTTAGAGGCAAGCCTCTTATGTATTTCTGTTGCAGTACTCTAACATGCGGTTTGAATAGTGCTGAAAATGAAGTAGCTTTTCTGAGAAAGTTTCACAAATGGATTCCAATGGAACTTTGACTATCATCTCTACTGCTCATATCCACTTTGCTCTGAAGATGTGGTGGTTCCTCCATGCATGGTGCTTCTGTTATTACATTCTGTTTTGATTACCATGAATTGAGCTCTCCCTGTGCACAGAGTTAGGATGCAACCTAAGAGAGTTTTCTGAGCAAATGCAGAAATGGATTTCCATAAACTCTGAATATTTACTCTTTTCCTCATTTCCACTCCACCCCCAACATCTGAGCACTCTACCTCTAGATTTTCTAGGCAAGACCCTTCTGCATTGCTGTTGCAGTACTCTTACGTGCATGTTGAATAGATCTGAAATTGAAGTTGTGTTTCTGAGAAAGTTTCATGAATGGATCTCAAAGAAACTTTGCCTATCATCTATCCTCCTCATACCCACTTTGCTCTGAAGATGTGAGGATCCACCATGCATGGTGCTTCTGTTTTAACAATCTCTTTTGACTTCCCTGAATTGAGCTTACCCTGTGTGCTGAGTTAGGCTGCCACCTAAAAGAGTTTTCTGAGTCAGTGCACTTATGGATTTCCATGAAACTCGGTATTTTCTCTTTTTCTCATTCCCACCCTGCCCCCAAATCTGAGCACTCTACCTCTATATTTTTTACGTAAGCCCCTTACGTATTGCTGTTGCTGTACTTTAGCATGCAAGTGGAAGAGGTCTGAAATTAAATTTGCTTTTCTGAGAACGTCTCATGAATATATTTCAATGAAAATTTGCCTCTCATCTCTCCTTCTATTCCCACTTTTTTCCAAAGATGTGGTGCTTCCACCATACATAGTCCTTCTGTTTTAACAATCTGATTTGATTTCCATGAATTGAGCTTTCCCTATGCAAGCAGAGTTCAGCTACAACTTAAGAGAGATTTCTGAGCAAATGCATGACTGGATTTCCATGAAACTCTTAGTATTTTCTCTTTTCATCATTCTCACTAAGCCCCCAATATCTGAGCACTCTATCTCCTGGTTTTCTTGGCAAACCCCTTTTGTATTTTTGTTGCAGTACTCTAACTTGCAGGTTGAATAGTGCTGAAATTGAGGTTTATTTTCTGAGAAAGTTTCACAAATGGATTTTTATGAAACTTTGCCTATCATCTCTCCTCCTCATACCCAATTTGCTCCGAATATGTGGTGTTTCCACCATGCATGGTGCTTCTGATACAACAGTCTTTTTCAATTTCCATGAATTGAGATTTCTCTGCAGAGTTAGGCTGCAACCTAAGAGATTTTTCTGAGCAAATGCAAGAATGGATTTCCAAGAAACTCTGGTTATTTCTGTTTTCCCCATTCTCACACAGACCCCAATATCTGAGCACCCCACCCTCAGGATATCTAGGCAAGCCATTTTTGTATTAGTGTTGCAGTACTCTAAAGAGCAGGTTGAATAGGGCTGATATTGAGGTTGCTTTTCTATAAAAGTTTCACGATTGGATTTGAATGGAACTTTGTCTATCCTCTCTTCTCCTCATATCCACTTGGCTCTGAAGATGTGTTGATTCCACCATACATGGTGATTTTGTTTTAACAATCTTTTTCATTTTCTGTGAATGAGATTTCCCTAAACATGCAGATTTAGAGTGCAAACTAAGAGAGTTATCTGAGTAAATGCACGAATGAATTTCCATGGAACTCCATGTAATTTCTCTTTTCCTCATTCCTACACCCCCCCAAATCTAAGTACTCTATCCCCTGGTTTTCTAGGCAAGCCCTTTCCTTATTGCTGTTGCAGTACTCTAACATGCAGATTTAATAGGGCTGAAATTGAAGTTGCTTTTCTGAGAACGTTTCACAAATGGAATTCAATGAAACTTTGCCTTTCATCTCTCCTTCTCATGCACACTTAGGTCTGAAGATGTGGTGGTTCCACCTTGCTGGGTGCTATGTCAAAACAATCTTTTTCGATTTCCATGAATAGAGCTATCCCTTTGCATGCAGAGTTCGGCTGTAACCTAGGAGAGCTTTCTGAGTAAATGCAGGAATAGATTTCCATGAAACTCTGGGTATTTTCTCTGTTCCTCATTCCCACTGTAACACCAACATATGAGCACTCTACCTCCTGGTTTTCTAGGCAAGCCCCTTATGTATTGCTGTTGTAGTACTCTAAATTGCAGGAGTAATAGGGCTGAAATTGAAGTTTATTTTCTGAGAAAGTTTCATGATTGAATTTAAATGAAACTTTCCCTATAATCTCCTCTCCTCATACCCAATTTGCACTGAAGATTTGCTGGGTCCACCATGCATGGTGCTTCTTTTATAACAATGTTTCAATTTCCATGAATTGGTCTTTCTCTGTGCTCACACAGTTAGGCTGCAACCAATGAGAGTTTTCTGAGTAAATGCACTAATAGATTTCCAAGAAACTCTGGGTTTTCTTTTTTCTCCATTCCTACTAAGACCCCAATTTCTGAGCACTGTACCTCCAGTTTTTCTAGAAAAGCCATTATGTATTTCTTTTGCAGTAGTCTAATGTGTAGGGTTAATAGGGTTGAAATTGAAGTTGCTTTTCTAAGAAAGTTTCATGAATGTATTTCAATGAAACTTTGTCTCTCATCTCTCCTTCTCATACCCACTTTGCTCTGACATTGTGGTGGTTCCCTCATACATGGTTCTTCTGTTATAAAAATCAATTTCAATTTCCATGAATGAGCTTTCCGTATGCATGCAGAGTTTGGCTGCAACCTAAGAGCATTTTCTGAGGAAATGCAGGAATGGATTTCCATGATATTCTTGGTATTTTCTCTTTTCCTCTTTCCCACTCTTCCCCCAAATCTGAGCCCTCTGTCTCCAGGTTTTATAGGAATGCCCTTCTGTATTGCTGTTGCAGGACTCAATGTGCAGGGTTAATATCTCTGTCTCCAGGATTCCTCAGCCCAACTGATCACTCCCTGCCTCTGGGACCCTCATGATTGACTGGTCCCTGCCCCAGGACCCCCAGATCAACTGACAGCACCCTATCTTCAGGACCTAAGACTGACTGACTGTACCTGGCCTACAGGATCTCACAACCACACCAAACACTAGCCCTCCAGGACTCCTGCCTGACCAACCGCATCCCACATCCAGGACCTCCAGCTGAGCACGTACACACCCTCAGCTACAGCTCCTCATTTGCCAACACATTTGGAAGCCACAGTGGCCATCTTGGATAATCCTGAAAGCCATAGCTCCTATCTTTAGGTGGGGCAAATCCCATCCTGAGATGCCTGCTGGAGGCTTGAAGTTCATTGACAGGTACTTTTCAAGCATCAGGCTACTGAAGAATGGGAGGTTTCATTACTATATGATTGTTATAGTGTAGATTTTCTTTTTCTCCTTATTGAAATATTTGTTTTTATTTCTTTACTTTTCTTGCTCACTTTTCCTTTGTTTACCTGTTCCTGCAGAGTCTCTTTCTCCCCTTTTTCCATTCTAACATCCAATTTCTTTTGATTACACTCTCACACTTTCTATTATCTAGAACATCTGTATATTCTTTTCTTATCCCATTAACAGCCACATTCTACATCCCTCTGCATACTCTTTGTCCTCCATTAGAATCTGCAGACCTTATTGCAAATCTGTTTTACTGAAGATAATATTTGAACTCATTCTGTTTATTATGACAATTTGCTATTGTCCTCACAGGAGCTATTTTGTCTAGGATTGCATAGTGTCTGAATTGGGCACTGCTAATATTGATCTCCCCTTAAAGAAAAGGTTTTGGAACCTATAGGGCCACTATAAGCCTATAGGGGGAAATCTGCAATACCCCAGATTTGCACTGCTAGAGGGGAAGATACATGAACAACATGAAAAAAAAAAAGGGAAAAAAAATGATCCAAACAAATCTAGATTCCATATTAGTAGAATCCAATGACAGAATGTAAGAATAAATGTCAGAAAAGGATTTCAGATTATACACGATTAAGATGATTCATGTAGCAAAGAATTAGATAAGAGAGCAATGCAGGCAAAAAATGATAATACCAATAAGCTGAAAGAGCACCTGTAGAAAGCAAAAGATCATTTCAACACAGAGATAGAGATTCTCAGAAAACAAAAGAAAAAACCAAATGGAAATCCTTGAAATGAAGGAAACAATAAACATCATTAAAAACTCAATGGAAAGTATCACCAAAAGACTAGACCACTGGGAAGACAGAACCTCAGACAATAAAGACAAAATATTTAATCTTGATAATAAAGTTGCTCCAACAGAGAAGATGGTAAGAAATCATGAACAGAATCTCCAAGAACTATGGGACATCATGAAAAGTCCAAATTTAAGAATTATTGGGATTGAGGAAGGCACAAAGAAACAAACCAAAGGAATTAGCAACTTATTCAATGAAATAATATCAGAAAATTTCCCAAACCTGTAGAATGAAATGGAAAATCAAATACAAGAGGCTTAAAGAACACCAAATGCTCAAAATCACAACAGATCCATACCAAGGCACATTATAATAAAAATGCCTAACATTCAAAATAAAAATAGGATTTTGAAGGCTATGAGAGAAAAGGATTAGATTACATATAGGGGGAGACCAATACAGATAGTAGCTGAATTCTCAACCCAGACTCTAAAAGCTAGAAGGGGCTGGAATAACTTATTTCAAGTTCTGAAAGGCCATGGTTGCCAAACAAGAATCCTATACCAAGCAAAACTAACCTTCAGATTTGAAGATGAAATAAAATCCTTCCATGAAAAACAACAGTTGAAAGAATTTACAAATAGAAAGTCTGCACTACAGAATGTTCTCAACAAAATATTCCATGAGGAGGAAATGAAAACAACAATGTAAGTCAGCAAAGGGAGGAACTACCTTAGAGAAAAACCACTCAAAGGAGAAACCAAGCCAAATTAAAAACCAAAAATAACCCAAATGACTGGGAATTCAAATCATATCTCAATAATAACCCTGAATGTTAATGTCCTAAATTCATCAATCAAAAGACATAGACTGGCAGACTGGATTAAAAAGAAAGACCTAACAATTTGCTGCCTGTAAGAGACTCATCTCATAGAAAAAGACATCCACAGCCTAAAGGTGAAAGGATGGGAAAAAACCTACCATGTACATGAACCCAGCAAAAAGTGGGGGTTTCCATCCTTATATCAAATAAAGTGGACTTCAAGCCAAAGTTAGTCAGAAGATATAAAGAAGGATATTTCATACTTCTTAAGGGAACCATAAATCAGGAAGACATAATGATAGTAAATATTTATGCCCCAAACAATGGTGCATCCCTATACATCAAACAAATCCTTCTCAATTTGAGGAATCACATAGACCACAACACAATAATTCTGGGTGACTTTAATGCATTGATGTCACCACTAGATAGATCTTCCAAACAAAAACCAACCAAAGAAACCACAGAACTCAATAACACAATCAATTATCTAGACTTAATAGACATATATAAAATATTCCATCCATCAATGAGTGGATTCACTTTCTTCTCAGGAGCAAATGGAACCTTCTCGAAAATAGACCATATCTTATGCCACAAAACAGCCTTTAGGAAATGCAAAAAAAAATAGACTGCCTTGTGTTCTATCAGATCATTATGGACTGAGACTAGAAATCAATGACAAAATAAAACACAGAAAATACTCCTACACCTGGAGACTAAATAATATGCAATTGAATGAAATATGGATAACAGAAAACATCAGGGAAGAGATAAAATATTTTTAGAGCTCAATGAGAATGATGATACAACATATCAAAATCTCTGGGACACCATGAAAGCAATAGTAAGAGAAAAATTCATTGCATGTAGTGCATTCCAGAAAAGAATGAAAAGTCAACAACTAAATGACCTAACATTACAGCTCAAAGTCCTAGAAAAAGAAGAATAGAATAACAGCAAAAGTAGTAGAAGACAGGAAATAATTAAAATCAGAGTTGAAATCAATGAAATTGAAACAAAAACAATTCAAAAATTTGACAAAACAAAAAGTTGGTTCTTTGAGAAAGTAAACGAAATAGACAAACCCTTAGCCATACTAACAAAGAGGAGGAGAGAGAGAAAACTCAAATTACTAAAATTCATGATGAAAAAGGAAAAATCACAACAGACACCACTGAGATACAAAACATAATGAGAAACCACTTTGAAAATCTGTATTCCAACAAAATAGAAACTACCAAAGACATTGACAAATTTCTAGAGACATATGCCCCTCCCAGACTGAACCAGGAGGACATACACAATTTAAACAGTTCAGTATCAAGCAATGAAATAGAAGAAGCCATTAAAAACCCACCATCCTAGAAAAGCCCAGGACCAGACAGATTATCAGTTGAGTTCTACAATACCTTCAAAGAAGAACTCATTCCAATACTTCTCAAAGTATTCCAGGAAATAGAAACAGAGTGTACACTACCAAACTCATTCTATGAAGTGAATATCACCCTCATATCCAAAGCAGGAAAAGACACATCAAGGAAAGAAAAATTTAGATCAATATCCTTGATGAATGTAGATGAAAAGATCCTTAACAAAATATTGGCAAACTGTATCCAAAAACATATTAAGAAAATCATGCACTACAATCAAGTGGGGTTCATCCCTGGAATGCAAGGATGGCTTAACATCCATAAATCAATAAACATAATCCATCATGTCAATAAACTTCAGGTAAGAATCATATGGTTATTTTAATTGATGCAGAAAATGTATTCAACAAAACACAACACCCCTTTATGCTCAAAACACTAGAAAAGTTAGGGATAGGTGGAAGATACCTGAACATTGTAAAGGCTATTTATGCTAAGTCCATAGCCAACATCATTCTTAATGGAGAAAAAATAAAACCATTCCCTTTAAAAATGGGAACAAGACAGGGATGTCCTCTTTCTCCACTCCTATTCAACATTGTCCTCGAAACTCTAGCCAGAGAAATTAGGCAGACTAAAGAATTAAAGGGATACAAACAGGAAATGAGGAACTTAAGCTGTCACTATTTGCTGATGAAATGATACTGCATTTAGAGGATCCAAAAAACTCCTACAGAAAATTTCTAGACCTCATCAATGAATTCAGCAAAATAGCAGGCTATAAAATCGACATACAGAGAAACAACATGTATCCCATTTGTTTACAATTTTATAATAAAAAAAAATCGACATGCATAAATCTAAAGCATTTTATATGGAAGTGATGAAACAGCTGAAGTGGAATTGAAGAAAACAACTCCATTTGCAATAGCCTCAGGAAAAAATAAAATACTTGGGAATCAATCTAACCAAAGAGGTAAAAGATCTCTACAATGAACACTACAAAATATTGAAGAAAGAAATTGAAGAAGACTTTAGAAGATGAAAAGATCTCCCATGTTCTTGGATAGGCAGAATTAATATTGTCAAAATGGTCATACTACACAAAGTGCTATACAGATTCAATGCAATTCCAATTAAAATCTCAATGATGTACCTTACAGAAATAGAGCAAGTAATAATGAAATTCATCTGGAAGAATAAGAAACCCAGAATAGCTAAAGCAATCCTTAGCAGAAAGAAAGAAACAGAGGATATTACAATACCAAAACTTCAACTATTCTACAAAGCAATAGTAACAAAAACAGCATGGTATTGACACCAAAATAGAAAGGTAGATCAATGGTACAGAATAGAAATGGTACAGAAGCAAACCAAAATAAATACAATTTTTTTCTCATACTAGACAAAGGTACCAAAAATGTGCAATGGAGAAAAGATAACCTCTTCAACAACAACAGTGCTGGGGAAACTGGAAATCCATATGCAACAGAATGAAACTAAACCCCTATTTCTCACCCTGCACAAAAATCAACTCACAATGGATCAAGGACCTTGAAATCAGACCAGAGACCCTGGTCTTATGGAAGAAAAAGTAGGTCCAAATCTTCACCATGTTGTCTTAGGATCAGACTTCCTTAACAGGACTCCCAAAGCACAAGAAATAAAAGCAAGAATCAACAACTGGGATAGATTCAAACTAAATAGCTTTCTCTCAGCAAAGAAAACTATCAGCAATGTGAAGAGAGAGCCTACAGAGTGGGAGAAAATCTTTGCCACTCATACTTCAGATAGAGCACTAATTTCCAGAATATATAAAGAAATCTACTCAGGAAACTCTCGGTATTTTTTCTTTTCCTTATTCCCACTGTGCCCCCAACATATGATCACTCTACCTCCAGGTTTTACAGGAAAGCCCTTCTGTATTGCTGTTGCACTAATCTAACTTGCAGGTTGAATAGGGCTGAAATTGTAGTTACTTTTCTGAAAAAGTTTCACGAATGGATTTTTGTGAAATATGTCTATGAACTTTCCTCCTCATACCCATTTGGCTCAGAAGATGTCGTGGTTCCACCATGCACGGTGCTTCTGTGATAACAATCCTTTACAATTTCCATGATTTTCGCTTTCCCTATGCATGCAGAGTTATGCTGTAACTGAAGACAGTTTTCTGAGAAAATTCACTAATGGATTTCCAAGAAACTGCGTATTTTCTCTTTTCCTCATTTTCACTCTGCCCCCAACATCTGAGCACTCTATCTCCAGGTTTTGAGGAAAGCCTTTATGTATTACTGTTGCAGACCTCTAACATGGAGGTTGAATAGGGCTGAAATTGAAGTAGCATTTCTGAGAATGGTTCACAGATGGATTTCAATCAAGCTTTGCCTATCATCTCTACTCCTCTTACCTACTTTGCTCCAAAGCTGTGGTGTTTCCACAATGCATGTTACTTCTGTTATAACAATTTGTTTCAATTTCCATGAAAAGATAATTCCTATGCAAGCATATTTAGCCTGCAACCAAACAAAATTATCTGAGCAAATACTCTTTTCCCCAATCCCACTCTGCCCGGCCATCTGAATACTCTACATCCATGTCCCTAGGGAACCCCTTTATGTATTGCTGTTGCACTACTCTAATGTGCTGGGAGAATAGGGCTGAAATTGAAGTTGCCTTTTTGAGAAAGTTTCACAAATGAATTTTAATGAACTTTGCCAATCATCTCTCCTCATCATACCCACTTTCTCTGAATATGTGTTGGTTCCACCATGCATGGATCTTCTGTTATAACATTCTGTTTCTATTTCCATGAATTGAGCTTTCCCTATGCACGCAGATTTTGGGTGCAACCTAAGAGAGTTTTCTGAGCAAGTGCACGAATGGATTTTGGTGGAACTGGGTATTTTCTCTTTTCCTCATTCCCACTCTGACCCAACATCTGGGCACTCTACCTCCAGTTTTTTTTGGCAATCCCTTTATATATTGCTGTTTCACTACTCTCACAAGGAGGTTGTATAGGTTGGGAATTGAAGTTGCATTTCTGAGAAAGATTCACAAGTGGATTTCAATGAAACTTTGCCTATCATCTCTCCTCTTCAAACACACTTTCTTCCAATGAATTGTTGGTTGCACCATATGTGGTGCTTTGTTATAACAATTTCTTTGATTTCCATGAATTTATCTTTCAATATGCACTCAGATTTAGGCTGGAACCTTAGACAGTTTTCTGAGCAATGCACAAATGGATTTCCAAAAAACTCTGGTTATTTACTCTTTTCCTCATTTTGTCTCTGCCCATAAAATCTGAACACTCTATCTCCAGGTTTTGTAGGAAAGCTGAATTGCCTGCTGAATTGCTGTTGCAGTATGCTAATGTGCAGGTTGAATAGGCCTGAAGTTGAAGTTGCATTTCTGAGAAAGTTTTAAGAATGGATTTCATTGAAGATTTGCCTGTCATCTCTACTCCTCATACCCACTTTGCTCTGAAGATGTGGTGGTTCCACCATGCACAGTGGTTCTCTTATAACCATCTGTTTTGATTTCCGTGTATTGAGTATACCCTAGGCAAATTTTGGGCTGCAACCAAAGAGATTTCTAAGCAAATGCACGAATGGATTTCAAAGAGCCTCTGGGTATTTTCTCTTTTCCTCATTCCCACTCTGTCTCTCACATCTGAGCAGTTTTCTTCCAGATATTCTAGGTAAGCCTGTTCTTTATTGCTGTTGCAATATTCCAACATGCAGGTTGAATTAGGGCCAAAATTGATGTTGCTTTTTGAATAAGTTTCACGTGTGGATTTCAAAGAAACTTTGTTGTCATCTTTCTTCATAATACCTGCTATGTTACAAAGATGTGGTAGTTCCACCATGCATGCTGCTTTTGTTACAATAATCTGTTTGGTTCTCCATGAATTTGAGCTTTCCCTGAGCACACAGAGAAAAGCTGAAACCTAGGAGAGTTTTCTGAGCAAAGGCAGTAATGCATTTCCATGAACCTCTGGATATTTTCTCTTTTCCTCATTCCCACTCAGCCCTCAACATCTGAGCACTGTACCTCCAGGTATTTAGGCAAGCCCCTTATTAATTATTGTTGCAGTACTCTAATGGGCTGGGTGAATAGGTATGAAATTTAAGTTATTGTTCTGAGATAGTTTCAAATGGATTTCTTTTCTTTTTTTTAATTTCAAATTTGTTCTGTTTTTTTTTCTTTTCTTTTTTTTATTGTGAACAAATGGGATACATGTTCTTTCTCTGTACATAGAGTAAAGGCATACCATTTGTGTAATCATACGTCTACATAGGGTGATGTTGGTTGATTCATTCTGTTATTTTTCCCCTTCCCCCCACCCCTCCCATCCCTCTTTTCCCTCTATACAGTCCTTTCTTCCCCCATTCTTGCCACCCTCCCTAAACCTAACTCTAACCCTAAAACTAACCCCTCCCACGTCCCGTTATGTATCATCATCCACTTATCAGCGAGATCATTCTTCCTTTGGTTTTTTGAGATTGGCTTATCTCACTTAGCATGATATTCTCCAATTTCGTCCATTTGCTTGCAAATGCCATAATTTTATCATTCTTTATGGCTGAGTAATATTCCATTGTATATATATGCCACAGTTTCTTTATCCATTCATCAACTGAAGGGCATCTAGTTGGTTCCACAATCTGGCTATGGTGAATTGAGCAGCAATGAACATTGATGTGGCTGTATCTCTGTAGTATGCTGATTTTAAGTCCTTTGGGTATAGGCCAAGGAGTGGGATAGCTGGGTCAAATGGTGGTTCCATTCCAAGTTTTCTAAGGAATCTCCATACTGCCTTCCAGAGTGGTTGCACTAATTTGCAACCCCACCAGCAATGTATGAGTGTACCTTTTTCCCCACATCCTCGCCAACACCTGTTGTTGCTTGTGTTCTTGATAATCGCCATTCTGATTGGGGTGAGATGGAATCTTAGGGTGGTTTTGATTTGCATTTCTTTTATTACTAGAGATGTTGAACATTTTCCATATGTTTGTTGATTGTTTGTAGGTCTTCTTCTGTGAAGTGTCTGTTCATTTCCTTAGACCATTTGTTGATTGGATTATTTGTAGTCTTGGTGTTGAGTTTTTTGAGTTCTTTATAGATTCTGGAGATTAGTGCTCTATCTGAAGTATGATTGGGAAAGATTTTCTCCCACTCTGTAAACTCTTTCTTCACATTGTTGATAGTTTCCTTTGCTGAGAGAAAGTTTTTTAGTTTGAATCTATCCCAGTTGTTGATTCTCGCTTTTATTTCTTGTGCTATGGGAGTCCTGTTGAGAAAGTCTGGTCCTAAGCCGACATGTTGAAGATCTGGGCCTACTTTTTCTTCTATAAGATGCAGGGTCTCTGGTCTGATTCTGAGGTCCTTAATCCATTTTGAGGTTAGTTTTATGCACGGTGAGAGATATGGGTTTATTTTCATTTTGTTGCATATGGATTTCCAATTTTTCCAGCACCATTTATTGAAGAGGCTATCTTTTCTCCATTGCATATTTTTGGCCCCTTTGTCTAGTATGAGGAAATTATATTTATTTGGGTTTGTGTCCGTGTCCTCTATTCTGTACCATTGATCTACCTGTCTATTTTGGTACCAATACCATGCCGTTTTTGTTACTATTGCTTTGTAGTACAGTTGAAGTTCAGGTATTGCAATACCCCCTGCTTCATTTTCCTGTGAAGGATTGCTTTAGCAATTCTGGGTTTCTTATTCTTCCAGATGAATTTCATGATTGCTTGTTCTACTTCTGTAAGGTACATCATTGGGATTTTAATTGGAATTGCATCGAATCTGTATAGCACTTTTGGTAGTATGGCCATTTTGACAATATTAATTCTGTCTATCCAGGAACATGGGAGATCTTTCCATCTTCTAAGGTGTTCTTTAATTTCTTTCTTTAGTGTTCTGTAGTTCTCATTGTAGAGGTCTTTCACCTCTTTTGTGAGATTGATTGTAAAGGCCATCTATGCTAAGCCCATGGCTAATATTATTCTTAATGGTGAAAAACTGAAAGCATTCCCCCTAAAATCTGGAACAAGGCAGGGATGCCCTCTCTCACCACTCCTATTCAATATCATTCTTGAAACTCTAGCCAGAGCAATTAGACAGACCAAAGAAATTAAAGGGATATGAATTGGAAAAGAAGAACTCAAACTATCCCTATTTGCTGATGATATGATTATATACTTAGAGGAACCAGGAAATTCCACCAGAAAACTCTTAGAACTCATAAGTGAATTCAGTAAAGTAGCAGGATACAAGATCAATGCTCATAAATACAATGCATTTTTATACATAAGTGATGAATCTTCAGAAAGAGAAGTTAGGAAAACTATTCCATTCACAATAGCCTTGAAAAAAATAAAATACTTGTGAATCAAATGGATTTCAATGAAACATTGTGTATCTTCTCTACTCCTCATACTCACTTCTGTCTGAAGATGTGGTGGTACTACTATACACGGTGCTTGTGTTATAACAATCATTTTTCATTTCCATGAATTGAACATTCCTAATTCATGCATATTTAGGGGGCAACTAAAGAGAATTTTTTGAGCAAATGCATTAATGGATTTTTATGAAATTCTGGGTATTTTCTTGCTCTCTCATTCCCACTCTGACCCAAAGATCTGAACACAGTACCTCCAGATTTTCTATGAAAGCACCTTCTGTCTTTTTTTGCACTGCTCTCACTTGCAGGTTCAATAGGGCTGAAATTGAATTTGATTTTCTCAGAAAGTTTCACCAATGGATTTCAATGAATCTTTGCCTATCATTTCTATTCCTCATACCCACATTCTCTGCAGTTGGTGGTTTCCCCGTGCATGGTGCTTCTGTTACAACATTGTGTTTCTATTCCATGAATTGAGCTTTTCCTATGCACCCAGTTAGGCTGCACCTAAGATAGTTTTCTGAGCAAATGCACTAATGGATTTCCATGAAATTTTGGGTATTTTTCCTTTTCCTCATTTTCCCTTTGACCCCCAAATCTGAGCACTCTACCTTCAGGTTTTCAAAGAAAGCCCCTGCTGTTGTTGTTGCAGTACTCTAACTTGTAGGTTGAATAGGGCTGAAATTGAAGTTGCTTTTCTGAGAGAGTTTCACTATTGGAATTCAATGAAACTTTGCCAATCATCTCTCCTACTCATACGCACTGTTCTCTGAAGATAATATGGTTCCACCATGCACAGTGCTTCTGTTTAAGCAATCTGTTTTGATATCCATGAATTGAACATTACCTATGTATGTACATTTAGGCTGCAACCAAAGATAATACTCTGACCAAATGCATGAGTGGAAATCCATGAACTCTGGGTATTTTCTCTTTTCCTCATTCCCACTATCTGAGCACACTTTTTCCAGGTTTTCTAGGCAAACCTCTCACGATTGGATTTCAATGAAACTTTGTCTATCAGTTCTTCTCCTCATGCCCACTTTGCTCTGATGATGTGGTAGTTCCACCATGTACGGTGATTCTGTTATAACAATCGGTTTCAATTTCAGTGAATTGAGCTTTCCCAATGCACGCAGATTCAGGCTGCATCATAAGAGATTTTTCTGTCCAAATGCATGAATGGATTTCCATGAAATTCTGGGTATTTTCTCTTTTCCTCATTCCCACTATGCCTCCAACATCTGAGCACTCTACCTTCAGGTTTTATAGGTAAATACATTCTGTATTGCTATTGTATTACTCTAACCTGCTGGTTTGAAGGGCTAAAATTGAAGTTCCATTTCTGAAAAAGTTTCACTAATGGAATTCAACGATACTTTGCCTATCATCTCTCCTTCTCATACACACTTTGGTCTGAAGATGTGCTGTTTCCACCATGCAGGTGCTTCTGTTAAAGCAATCTGTTGCATTTTCCATGAATTGAGCTTTCCTTTGCACACAGAGTTTTGCTGCAACCTAAGAGAGTTTTCTGAGCAAATGCACAATTGAATTTCCAAGAAACTCTTGGTATTCTCTGTTTTCCCAATTCCCACTCTGACCCCCAATATCTGAGCACTGTACCTTCAGGTTATCAAGGCAAGCCACTTGTGTATTTATGTTGCAGTACTCTAACATCCAGGTTGAATAGGGTGAAGGTTTAGTTGTTTTTCTGAGTATCACGAATGGATTTCAAAAACGTTTGCCTATCATCTCTCCTCCTATGTCCCATTTTGCTCTGAAGATATGGTGGTTCCAGCATGCACGGTGCTTTTGTTATAAAAATCTGTTTTGATTTCCAATAATTGAGCTTTCTTTATGCAGGGACAGTTTGTCTGCAACCTAAGAGAGTTTTCTTAGCAAATGCACAAATGGATTTCCATGGAACTGTGGATATTTTCTTTTTTCCTCATTCCCACTATGCCCCCAATGTCTGTGCACACTACCTCCAGGTTTTCTAGGCAAGACTCTTATGTATTGCACTTCAGTACTGTAATGTCAGGTTGAACATGCCTGAAATTGAAGTTACATGTCTGAGATATTTTCACAAATGGATTTCATACGACTTTGCTCCAATGTTGTAGTGGTTCCACCATGCACATTGCTTCTGTTATAACAATCTATTTCAATTTCTGTGTATTGAGCTTTCCCTATGCAAACAGAGTTAGTCGGAAACCTAATAGTGTTTTCTGAGCAAATGCACAATTGGATTTCTATGAAACTCTGGGTATTTTCTCTTTTCCTCATGCCCACTCTGCCCCTCACATCTGAGCACTCTTCTTCCAGGATTTTTAAGCAAGACCCTTATATATTGCTGTTGCAATATTCTAACATGCTGGGTGAACAGGGCTGAAATGGAAGTTGGATTTTTGAGAGTTTCAAGAATGGATTTCAATGAAACTTTGTGTATCATTTCTCCTTCTCATACTCACTTTGCTCTGATGATGCTGTGGTTCTACCATACATGGTGCTTTTTATTAACATTGTTTCTATTTCCATGAATTGAGCTTTAAGTATGCACACAGATTTAGGCTACAACCTAAGAGTTTTCTGAGCAAATGCACGAATGGATTTATTTGAAACTCTGGGTATTTTCTCTTTTCCTCATTCTCATTCTACTCCCAACATCTGAGCACTCTACTTCTTGGTTTTCTAGGAAAGCTCCTTCTGTATTGCTGTTGCAGTACTCTAACGTGCAGGTTGAATAGGGCTGAAATTGAGGTGGCCTCTTTGAGAAAGTTTTGGGAATGGATTTCAATGAAACTTTGACTATTATCTTACCTCCTCATACCCACTTTTCTCTGAGAATGTGGTGATTCCACTATGAAGCATGCTTAAAATTCGCCTATCATCTCTCATTCTCATATGCATTATGCTCCAAAGATGTAGTGTTTCCACCATGCAGGGTGCTTCTGTTAAAGCGATCTGTTTCGAATTCAATGATTTTAGCTTTCCTATGCATCAGATATTGGCTGCAACCTAAAAGAGTTTTCTGAGTAAATGCACAAATGGATTTCCATGAAACTCTGGGTATTTTCTCTTTTCCATTCCCACTCTGCCCCTTACATCTGAGCACTCTTCCATGATTTCTTTTTTTTTTTTTTTACATATGCAGGGAAGGAAATGTAGTTTCATAGAAACAGTCTAGAGAGGAGCAAAGATTTTTAACATAGCTAACAAAGACATCAAAGCAGTTATTACAAATATGAACAAAGAACTGAAGGAACCATTTTTAAAGTAAAGTGACTCATCAACAAAGAGAAATTATTATTTTTTTGATTTTTTTATTGTAAACAAATGGGATACCTGTTGTTTCTCTGTACATGGAGTAAAGGCGTACCATTTGTGTAATCATAAATTTACATAGGGTAATGTTGTTTGATTCATTCTGTTATTTTTTCCCTTCCCCCCACCACTCCCACCCCTCTTTTCCCTCGATACAGGCCTTCCTCTATTCTTGCCCCGCTCCCTAACCCTAAGGGGTGGAGAGATAGCTCAGACGGTAGAGTGCTTGCCTTGTAAGCACAAGGCCCTGGGTTCAATCCCCAGCACCAAAAAAAAAAAAAAAAAAAAAAAAAGCACTTTTGAGGCAGTGAGTTCAGAAGAAGTTCTTCCATGATTTCTATGCAAGGCTCTTCTGTATTTCTGTTGCATTACTCTAATAGTTTGAATATGGCTGAAATTGAAGATTTTTTCTTAGAATGTTTCGGAATGGATTTCAATGAAAGTTTGCCTATCATCTCTCCTCCTCATACCCACTATGCTCTGAAGATGTGTTGGTTCCACTTTGTATGGTGCTTCTTATTTAACATTCTGTTTTGATTTCCATGAATTGTGCTTTAAATATGCATGCAAATTTAGGCTGCAATCTAAGAGAGTTTACTGAGCAAATGCATGAATGTGTTTCCATGAAACTCTGGTTATTTTCACTTTTCCTCATTCTCACTCTGCTTCCAAAATCTGAACACTCTTCCTCCACGCTTTCTAGGCAATCCACACATGTAGTGCCATTGCACTACTATTACGTTCAGGTTGAATAGAGCTGAAATTGAAGTTACTTTTCAGAGTTAGTTTTACAAATGGATTTCAATGAAACTTTGCCTATCATCTCTGCTCCTCATATCCAACATGTTGGGAAGATGTGGTTCCACCATGCATGGTGCTTCTGTTATAACAATGTTTTTCAATACCCATGGATTGTGCTTTCCCTATGCAAGTCGAGTTATGCTGCAACCTAAGAGAGTTTTCTGAGCAAATGCACGTATGGATTTCCAAGAAACTCAGGGTATTTTTTGTTTTCCCCATTTCCTCTCCCACTCAGACCCCAACATATGTGCACTCTACCTCAAGGTTTTCTAGGAAAGCCACTTCTGTATTGCTGTTGCAGTACTCTAACATGGAGATTGAATAGGGCTGAAATTGAATTTGCTTTTCTGAGAATGTTTTAGGAATGGCTTTCAATGAAACTTTGCCTATCATCACTCCTCCTCATCACTTTGCTCCAAAGTTGTGTTGGTTCCACCATTCACGGTGCTTCTGTTATAACAATCTCTTTCGATTTCCATGAATTAGGCTTAAACTATGCACACAGATTTAGGCTGCAACCTAGGAGAGTACTCTGAGCAAATGCACGAATGGATTTCTATGAAAGTCTGGATATTTTCACTTTTCCTCATTTCCATTCTGCTCCCAACATCCAAACATTCTACCTCCAAGTTTTCTGGGCAATCACCATATGTAGTGCTGTTGCACTACTCTACCTGCAAGTTCAATAAGGGCTGAAATTGATGTTGCTTTTCTGAGAAATTTTCACGAGTGGATTTCAATGAAACTATGCCTATCATCTCTCCTCCTCTTACCCAGTTTGCTCCGAAGATGTGTTCCCCCATGAACAGTGCATCTGTTATAACAATCTTTTTCAATTTCCATGAATTGAGCTTTCCCTATGGAAACAGAATTAGCCTGCAACCTAATAGAGTTTTCTGAGCAAATGCAAGAATGGATTCCCAAGAAAATCTGGGTATTTTTTGTTTTCCTCATTTCCACTCCAACCAGACTACAACACCTGTGCACTCTACTGAGGTTTTCTAGGGAATCACTTATGTATTGCTGTTTCAATACTATAATGTGCAAGTTGAAGAGGACTGAAATCAAGTTCCTTGTCTGAGAAAGTTTAACAAATGGATTAAAATGAAACTTTTTCTATCACCTCTCTTTCTTATACCCACTATGTTCTGAAGATGTGGTGGTAATAACATGCACGGAGCTTCTGTTCTATCAATCTGTTTTGGTTTTCATGAATTGTGCTTTCCCTATGCAAACAGAGTTAGCCTGCAACCTAATAGAGCTTTCTGAGCAAATGCACGAATGTATTTCTATAGAACACTGGGTGTTTTCTCTTTTTCTAGTCCCACTCAGCCTCAAACATGAGCAAATGCACGAATGTATTTCTATAGAACACTGGGTGTTTTTCTCTTTTTCTAGTCCCACTCAGCCTCAAACATCTGAGCACTCTACCTCCAGGTTTTCTAGGGAAGCCATTTATGTTTTGCTGTTGCAGTACTCTAACATGAAGGTTGAAGTAGGCTGAAATTAAAGTTGCTTTTCTGAGAAAGTTTCATGAATTGATTTCAATGAAACTTTGTCTATCACCTCTTCTCCTCATACCCACTTTCCTCTGAATATGTGGTGGTTTCACCATGCATGGTGCTTCTGTTATAACATTCTTTTTCAATTTCCATGAATTGATCTTTCCCTATGCACACAGAGTTAGGCTGCAACTGAAGAGCATTTTCTGAGCAAACACACGACTGGATTTCCTTGAAACTCTGGGTATTTTCTCTTTTCCTCACTCCTACTCTGCCCCCAACATCAGAGCAATCTACCTCCAGGTTTTCTAGGCAAGTCCCTTATGTATTGATGTTGCACTACTCTAAATGCTGGGTGAACTCGGCTGAAATTTAAGTAGGATTTTTGAGAAAGTTATATGAATGTATTTCAATGAAACTTTGTCTACCATCTCTCCTCTTCATACCCACTTACACTGATGATGTGGTTGTTCCATCTTGCATGGGTCTTCTGTAGTAACAGTATGTTTTGATTTCCATGAATTGATCTTTCCCTGTGCATGCAAAGTTAGGCTGCAACATAAGTAATTTTTCTCAGCAAAGTACAAAGGGATTTCAATGAACTTCTGGATATTTTCTTTTTCCTCATTTCCCCTCTGCCTCCATCATGTGAGCATTCTACCACCAGGTTTTAAAGGAAAACACCTTCTCTATTGCTGTTCCACAACTCTACCTTGCATGTTGAATAGGGCTGAAAATGAACATGATTTTCTGAGAAAGTTTCACAAATGGATTTCAGTGAAACTTTGCTTATCATCTCCTCCTCATACCCACTCTTCTCTGAAGATGTGGTTGTTCCATCATGCATGGGGCTTCTGTTTTAACATTGTGTTTCATATTCCAAATATTGTGTTTTGTATTCCATGAATTGAGCTTTCCCTATGCACCCAGTTTTAGGATGCAACCTCATAGAGATTTTGATAATGCTGCACGATTGCATTTCATTGAAAATATCAGTACTTTCTCTTTTTCACCATTCCTACTCTGCCCACAATATCTGAGCACTCTATCTCCAGGTTTTCTAGGCAGCCCCTTATGTATTTCTACTGCAGTACTGTAACATGCAGGTTGAATAGGCTGAAATTGAAGTTGCTTTTCTGAGAGATTTTCACAAATGAATTTATTTCAGTGAAACTTTTCCTATCATCTCTCCTCCTCATTCCCACTTTGCTCCTATGATTTGGTGGTTCCACCATGCAGGGTGCTTCTTTTATAACAATCTGTTTCAATTCATGAATTGAGGTTTCCCTAAGGCATGCAGAATTAGGTGGCAACATAAGTGAGTTTTCTGAGTAAAGCACCAATGGATTTCCATGAAACTCTGTGTATTTTCTCCTTTTCTCATTCTCACTCTGCCCACAACATCTGAGCACTCTACATCCAGGTTTTCAAGGAAGCCCCTTTTGTATTACTGTTGCACTACTCTAATGGTCATGGTGAGTAGGGTTGAGTTGATTTTCTGAGAAAGTTTCACAAATGGATTTCAATGAAATTTTGCCTATCATCTGTCCTCCTCATTCCCACTTTGCTCCAAAGATGTGGTGGTTCCACCATGCAGGGTGGTTGTGTTATAACAATCTGTTTTGATGTCCATGAATTGAGCTTTCCCCATGCACACAGATTTAGGCTGCAACATGAGAGTTTTCTGAGCAATGCATGAATGGATTTCTATGAAACTCTGGGTATTTTCTCTTTTCCTCATTCCTCTTGCCCCCACAATCTGAGCTCTCAACCACCAGGTTCTCTAGGCAATTACCTTATCTGTTTCTGTTGCAGTCCTCTAACATGCTGGTTGAATAGGGCTGAAACTGAATTTTCTTTTCTGAGAAAGTTTCACAAATAGATTTCAATGAAACTTTGGCTACCATCTCTCCTCCTCATACCCATTTTGCTTCAATGATGTGGTTGTTCCACACTGCATGGTGCTTCTGTTATAAGAATCTGTTTCGATTTCCATGAATTGAGCTTTCCTTATGCAAGCAGAGTTAGGCTGCTATATGAGAGAGATCTGAGGAAATGCACAAATGGATTTCCATGAAACTCTGGGTATTTTCTATTCCTCATTCCCCTCTGCCCACTACATCTGAGCACTCTACCTCCAGGTTTTCTAGGCAAGCACCTTATCTGTTTCTGGTGCAGTATTCTAATGTGCTGGTTTAATGTGGTTGAAACTGAAGTTGCTTTTCTGAGAATGTTTCACGAATGGATTTCAAGGAAAAATTTCCTATTATCTCTCCTCCACATACCCACTTTCCTCCAAAGATGCACTGGTTCTTCCATACGTGGTGCTTCTATTATAACAATCTGTTTTTGAGTCTAAGAATTAAGATTTCACCAAGCACTGAGTGTTATGCTGCAACCTAATAGAAATTTCTGAGAAAATGCACCAATGGATTTCAATGAAACTCTTGGTATTTTCTCATTTCACCATTCCCACCCTGCCCCCAGTATCTGAGCCTTCTATGTTCAGGTTTTCTAGGCAAGCCCCTTATGTATTCCCGTTGCAGTACTCTAACGTGGATAGGACTGAAATTGAAGTTGCTTATCTGAGAAAGTTTCAAGAATGGATTTCAATGAAACTTTGGCTATCATCTCTCATTCTGATACCTTCTTTGCTCTGAAAATGTGGTATTTCCAATATGCACAGTGATTCTGTTATAACAAACTTTTTGTATTTCTATCAATTCAGCTTTTCTTATGCACCAATAGTAGGCTGCAACCTACTAGAGATTTTTGAGAAAAGGCATGAATGGATTTCCGATCAACACTGAGTAATTTTTCTTTTTGTCATTACCACACTGCCCCAAGATCTCATCATCCTACCTTTAGGTGTCCTAGGTAAGCCACTTGTATATTGCTCTTCCAGTAATCTAAAGTGCCAGTTGAATAAGGCTGAAATTGAAGTTGCTTTTCTATTTAAGTATCACGAGTGGATTTCAATGCAACTTTGGCTATCATCTGTCCTCCTCACACCCACTTTGTTCTGAAAATGTAGTGGTTCCACCATGCACGATGCTTCTTTTATAACAATCTGTATATTTCCAAGGAATTGAGTTTTCCTTATGCACCCAGAGTTAGGCTGAAACCTAATAGAGATTTCTGAGAAAATGAACAAATCAGTTTCCATGAAACTCTGGGTATTATCCCTTTAAGAATTCCAATCTGCTCCCAATATATGAGCATTCTACCTTCAGTTTTTCTAGGCAAACCATTTATGTATAGCTCTTGGTGGTCTTTAATGTACAGGTAGAATATATCTGAAATTTATTTTGCTTTTCTAAGAAGGTTTACATAATGGATATCAATGAAATTTTGGCTATCATCTCTCCTTCTCATACCCACGTGTTTCCAAAAATGTTGAGGTTCCACCATACAGAGAACTTCTGTTATAACAATCTGTCTCTATTTCCTTGAATGGAGCCTTCCTTTTGCACCCCAAGTTAGTGTGCAAATAGTAGAGATTACTGAAAAAATGTACAATGATGTTCCATGAAACTGTGGTTATTTTCTCTTTTCATCATTCCCATTCAATGCCCAACTTCTGAGCAGTCTTTCTTCTTTTTTTGTTTTTAGGCAAACTCTTTTATGTATTGAGGTTGCAGTACTCTCACATGCAGGTTGAATTGGGCCAAAATTGAAGTTGCTATTCTGAGAAAGTTTCACTAATGGATTTCCATGTATCTTTGGCTATCATCTCTACTTCTCACACCCACTTTCTTCTGAAATTATGTTGGTTCTATCATGCATGGTGCTTCTGTTATAACTATGTGTTTCCATTTCCATGAATTGAGCTTTCCCTATGCACCAAGTGTTTGTGTGCAGCCTAATAGAGATTTCTGAGAAAAATGCATGAATTGATTTCAGTGAAACTCTGGGTATTTTCTCTTTTCAGCATTCCAATTCTTCCCCCAAATCTGAGCAGTCTACCTTCAGGTTTTCTAGGCAAGTCCCATATGTTTTGTTGTTGCAGGAATCTAAAGTGCAGGTTGCATAGGGCTGAAATAGAAGTTGCTTTTCTGACAATGTTTCATGAATCCATATAAATGTAACTTGGCTATCATGTCTCCTTCTCATACCCACATAGTTCTGAAAATGTGGCAGTTCCACATGCACAGTGCTTCTGTTATAGCAATGTGTTTTGATTTCCTTGAATTTAGCTTTCCCTAAGCACACAAAGTTAGGCTAAAACATAAGACAGTTTTCTGAGAAAATGCACAAATGATTTCCATGATACTGTGCATGTTTTCTCTTTCCATCACTCCCACTCTATCCCCAACCTCTGACCATTCTACCTTCAGGTTTTCTAGGTAAGTCCCTTATGTATTTTTGTGGCAGCACTCCAATGTGCCGGTTCAATAGGACTGAATTTGAAGATGCTTTTCTGAGAAAGTTTCACGGATGGATTTCAATAAAACTTTGACCTTCAACTCTTCCCCTCATATTCACTCTATTCCAAAAATGTGGTGGTTCCACCATGAACAGTGGTTGTGTTATAAAAATATGTTTCTATCTCTATGACTTGAGTTTTCCCTAAGCAAAAAGAGTAACACTTCAAACTAATAGAGATTCATAGAAAATGTACTAATTGATTTCCTTGAAACTCTGGATATTTTCTCTTTTCACAATTTCAACTGTGTCCCCAACATATAAACATTCTACCTTCAGGTTTTCTAACAAGCTGTTTATGTATTTCTGTTGCATAAACTAATATGCAGTTTGAATAGGGTTGAAATTGAAGTTGCTTTTCTGAGAGAGTTTCATGATTGGTTTTCAATAAATCTTTGGCTATCATCTCTCCTCTTCATACCCACTTTGCTCTGAAAATGAGGTGGTCCCACCACGCACAGTGCTTATGTTATAAGAAAACTCTTTCTATTTCCATGAATTGAACTTACCCTATCCTCGCAGAGATAGGCTGAAACCTAAAAGTGTTTTCTCAAAAAATGCAGCAGTGGATTTCTGTGAAACTCTGGGTTTTTTCTCTTCACTCTGCCCCCAATATCTGAGCCTTCTACCTCCAGGTTTTTTACACAAGCCCCTGTGTATTGCTGTTGCACTACTCTAAAGTGTAGTTTGAATAGGGCTGAAATTAAAGTTGCTTTTTTGAGTAAGATTCAAGGGTGGATTTCAATGAAACTTTGGGTATTAGATCTCCTCATATTCATTTTCTTATGAAAATGTGGTGGTTCACCTTGCACAGTTTTCTGTTATAAGAATTTCTTTCTATTTCCTTAAATTGAGCTTTCCATATGCACACAGAGTTAGGCTGCAAACTAACTGAGTTTTCTGAGCAAATTCACAAATTTATTTCCATGAAGCTGTGGTTGTTCTCTCTTTTCATCTTCCCACACTACCCCCAACATCTGAGCATACTACCTTCAGGTTTCCTAGACAATCTTTTATGTATTGTGGTTGCAGCACTCCAATGGGCACGCTGATAATGACTTTATTTATTTATTTATTTTTTATTTTTATTTTATTTTATTTTATTATTATTGTATGCAAATGGGATACATGTTGTTTCTCTATTTGTACATGGAGTCAAGGCATACCATTTGTGTAATCATACATTTACATAGGGCATTGATGTTTGATTCATTATTTTTTTCCCTTCCCCCCCACCCCTCCCACCCCTCTTTTCCCTCTATACAGTCCTTCTTTCCTTCATTCTTACCACCCTCCTTATCCCTAACCCTAAACCTAACCCTAAACCTACTGCTAACCCCTCCCACCCCCCAATATATGTCCTCATCCACTTATCAGCGAGATCATTCATCCTTTAGTTTTTTGAGATTGGCTTATCTCACTTAGCATGATATTCTCCAATTTCATCCATTTGCCTGCAAATGCCATAAATTTATCATTCTTCA
The DNA here is from genome assembly GCA_020740815.1 of Sciurus niger. Lineage (NCBI taxonomy): Eukaryota > Metazoa > Chordata > Mammalia > Rodentia > Sciuridae > Sciurus > Sciurus niger. The sequence continues at coordinate 111,291 of JAHUXG010001892.1, forward strand.
TTGCGGAGTAATATTCCATTGTATATATATGCCACAGTTTCTTTATCCATTCATCAACTGATGGGCATCTAGGTTGGTTCCACAATCTCTCTATGGTGATGATAATGACTTTAATTGAAGTTATTTTTCTGAGAAAGTTTCATGGATGGATTTTAATGAAACTTTGGCTATCATCTCTCCTCCTTATATTCACTTTCCTCCAAAAATGTGGTGGTTCCACCATACATGGGGATTGTGTTATAAAAATATTTCTAACCCCATGACTTGAGCTTCTCTATGCACCCAGAGTAAGGCTGCAACCTAATAGAGATTTCATAGAAAATGCAGTAACCAATTTCCTTGAAACTCTGGATATTTTCTCTTTTCATAATTCCAACTGTGCCCCAACATTTTAACATCCTACCTATAGGTTTTCTAACAAGCCGTTTATGTATTTCTGTTACATGAACTAGTGTGCAGGTTGAATAGGGCTGAAATTGAAGTTGCTTTTCTGAGAGAGTGTCACAAATGGATTTCAATGAAATTTTGGCTATCATCTCGCTTCCTCATACCCACATATCTCCGAAGATGTGGTGGTTCTACCTTGCACTGTGCATGGGATATAACAATATGTTTTGATTTCCATGAATTCAGTTTTCACCCAGCAACATAATAGATACTTCTAGAATATGCACTAATGATATTCCATGAAACTCTGGGTATTTTCTCTTTTCATCATTCCCACTCTGACCCAATATCTGAGCCTTCTAATTCCAGGTTGTTTATGCTATTCCTTTTGTTTTGGTGTTGCAGTACTCTAAAGTGCAGTTTGAATAGGGCTGAAATTAAAGTTGTATTTTGAGAAACTTTTCTGTGAAAGGTTCATGAGTGGATTTCAATGAAACTTTGGGTGTCATCTCTCCCCCTCATACCCACTTTCTTCTTAATAGGTGGTGGTTCCACCATGCACATTGCTTCTGTTATAACTATCTGTTTCTATTTCCATGAATTGAGCTTTCCCTATGCACCCAGAGATTTCTGAAATGCTGCACGGTTGCATTTCATTGAAAATATCAGTACTTTCTCTTTTTCACCATTCCCACTCTGCTCACAATATTTGATATTTGTACCTCTAAGGATTCCAGGCAAGTCCCATACATATTGCTGTTGCAAATACTCTAAGGAGCAGAGTGAATAGGGTGAATTTGAATTTGCTTTTATTAAAAGTGTCACAGATGGATTTCAATGAAAATTTGGCTATCAACTCTCGTTCTCATATTCACTTTGCTCAGAAAATGCTTTGGTTCCACCATGCACATAAATTTGCTTAAAAAAATGTTACTAACTTCATGAATTGAGCTTTCCAAACACACCCAGAGTTAGGCTGCAACCTAATAGATATTTCTGAGAAAATGTATGAATGGATTTCCATGAAAGTTGGTTAATTTCTCTTTCCAATGTTCCCACTCTGCCCACAACATCTGAGAATAATTCCTCGAAATGTTCTAGGCAATCCACTAATGTATTGCAGTTGTAGGTCTCTAACATGCAGGTTAAATAGAACTGAAATTAAAGTTGCTTTTCTGATAAAGTTTCACAAATCAACTTGTAAGAATTTGGCTATCATCTTTCCTCCTCATATTCACTTTGCTAAGAAAATATGGTGGTTCCACCATACATGGTGCTTGTGTTATAAAATATGTTTCTGTCTCCTTGAGTTAAGGTTTCCCTGTGCACCCAGAGTTAGGCTGCAACCTAAGATAGAGTTCTGAGAAAATGCAAGAATCATTTTCCATGAAACTCTGGGTATTTTCTTTTTTCACCATGCCAACTCTTCCCCCAACATGTGAGTATTTTTCCTTCAGGTTTTCTAGGAAAGCCCATTATATTTTTCTGTTGCAGGACTCTAACGTGCAGATTGAATAGAACTGACATTGAAGTTTCTTTTCTGAAAAAGATTGACAAATGTATTTCAATGAAAGTTTGGTAATCATCTCTCATCCTCATTCACACTTTGCTATGAAAATGAGGTGGTTCTACCATGAATGGTGCTTCTCTTATAAGAATCTGTTTCTATTTCCATGAATTGACCTCTCCCCATGCCCTCAGAGTTAGGCTACAACCTAATAGAGATTTCTGAGAAATGAACGAATCAATTTCCATTAAACTCTGGGTATTATCTCTTTTAGAATTCCAAATCTGCCCCCAACTTCTGAGCATTCTACATGCAGTTTTTCTAGGCAAGTCCTTTATGTATAGCCATTGCAGTACTTTAATGTGCAGGTTGAATCGATCTGAAATGTACGTTACTTTTCTGAGAATGTTTCCATAATGGATTTCAATGAAACTTTGGCTATAATCTCTCCTCCTCATACCCACATACTTCCAAAAATGTTGTGGTTCCATCATGCATGGTGCTTATGTTATAACAATCTATCTCCATTTCCTTAAATTGAGAATTCCCTATGCCACCAGAGTTAGTATGCAACATAATAGAGATTTCTGAGAAAATGTATGAATGATATTCCATGGAACTGTGGGTATTTTCTCTTTTCATTCCTTCCATTTTGCCCCCAACTTCTGAGCATTCTTCCTTCAGGGTTTCAAGGCAAGCTTTTTATGTATTGATTGCAGTACTCTCACATGCAGGTAGAATTGGGCCAAAATTGAAGTTGCTTTTCTGAGAAAGTTTCACTAATGGATTTCCATGAATTTTTGTCTGTCATCTCTACTCCTCACACCCACTTTCTTCTAAAATTATGGTGGTTCCACCATGCATGGTGCTTCTGTTATAACAATCTGTTTCCATTTTCATGAATTCAGCTTTCCTTTTCACCAAGAGATAGGGTGTAACCTAACAGAGATTTCAGAGAAAACTGTATGAATTGATTTACATAAAACTCTGGGTATTTTCTCTTTTCAGCATTCCAATTCTACCCTCAAATGTGAATATTTACCTTCAGGTTTTCTAGGCAAGTCTTTTATGTATTGCTGTTGCTTGAATCTGAAGTACAGGTTACATAGGGCTGAACTTAAAGTTACTTTTCTGAGAATGTTCATGAATGGATATAAATGAAACTTGGCTATTGTCTCTCCTCCTCATACCCAAATGGTTCCAAAAATGTGGTGGTTCCACCATGCACGGTACTTCTATTATAACAATGTGTTTCTATTTCCTTGAATTGAGCTTTCCCTATGCACACAGAGTTAGACTGCAACCTAAGAGAGTTTTCTGAGCAAAAAATGCACGAATTGATTTCCATGAAAGTGTAAGCATTTTCTCTTTTCATCACTGCCACTCTGCCCACAAAATCTGAGCATTCTACCTTCAGGTGTCCTAGGCAAGTCCCTTATGTATTGTTGTTGCAGCACTCCAACATGCACATTGCTTAGGACTGAAATTGAAGTTGCTTTTCTGAGAGTTTCACGGATGGATTTTCATGAAACTTTGATTTTCATCTCTCCTCCTCATAATCACTTTCTCTGGAAATGAGGTTGTTCCAGCATGCATGGTGCTTGTGTTATAAAAATGTTTCTACCTCCATGACTTGCACTTTTCCTATGCACCCAGAGTAAGGCTGTAACCTAATAGACATTTCGTAGAAAATGCAATAATCGATTTCCTTGAAACCCTCTGTATTTTCTATTTTAACAATTCCAACTGTGCCCCCAACATCTAAACTTTCTACCTTTATGTTTTCTAACAAGCCATTTATTTATTTCTGTTGCATGAACTAATGTGCAGGTTGAATAGGGATGAGATTGAAGTTGCATTTCAGATAGAGTTCCAAGAATGGATTTCAATAAAATTTTGGCTATCATCTCTCTTCCTCATACCCACATATCTCCGAAGATGTGGTGGTTCTACCATGCACTGTGTTTCTATTTCCATGAATTGGGCTTTCCCTATGGACCTTGGTTAGGTTGCAACACAATAGAAAATTCAGAGAAAATGCACTAATGATTTTCCATGAAACTGTGAGTACTTCCTCTGTTCATCATTCCCACTCAGCCTCTATCATATGAGTATTCTATCATGTGGTTTTCTATGCAAGCCACTTATGTATTGCTGTTCCAGTACTCTAATGTGCAGGTTGAATAGGGCTGAAATTGAAGTTGTTTTTCTAAGAAAGTGTCATTAGTGGATTTAAATAAATCTTTGGCTATAATCTCTCCTCCTCATACCCACTTTGCTCTGAAAATGAGGTGGTTCCACCATGCACAGTGCTTATGTTATAGCAAGCTGTTTCTATTTCCATGAATTGAACTTTCCATATGCTCGCAGAGATAGGCTGACATGTAAATGCGTTCCCTGAATAAATGTAGGAATGGATTTCCATGAAACTCTGGGTATTTTCTCATTTCATCATTCCCACTCTGACCCAATATCTGGGTCTTCTACCTCCAGGTTTTTAATGCAAGCCCCTTATGTATTGCTGTTTCAATACTCTAAAGTGCACTTTGAATAGGGCTGAAATTTAAGTTGCTTTTTTGAGAAAGTTTCAAGAGTGGATTTCAATGAAACTTTGGGTATCATCTCTCCTCCTCATATTCACTTTGTTCCAAAAATGTGGTGGTTCTAGCCTGCACAGTGCTTCTGTTATAACAATTTGTTTCTAATTCCAATAAATGAATTCTCACTATGAACCATAGTTAGGTTGCAACCTAATAGAGATTTCTGAGAAAATGCACGAATGGATTTCAATGACACTCTTGATATTTTCTTATTTCACCATTCCCACTATGCCCCAAACATCTGAGCATTCTAATTCTGATTTTAAAAGCAAGCCCCTTATGTATTCCCTTGCGTTACTCTAAAGTGCAGTTCCCATAGGACTGAAACCGAAGTTGCTTTTCTGAGAAAGATTCACAAATGGATTTCAATGAAACTTGGCTATCATCTCTCCTTAGATACCCAATTTGCTCTGACAATGAGGTATTTTCTCCATGTACGGTGATTTCTGTTTCTAATTCCAAGAATTGAGCTTTCACTCTGCACCCCAAGTTAGCAACCTAATACATATTTCTGAGAAAATGCACGAATGGATTTCAATGAATCTCTTGGTATTTTCTATTTTCACCATTCCCACTATGACTCCAATATCCGAGCATTCTATGTTCAGTTTTTTTAGGCAAGCTCCTCATGTATTCCTGTTGCAGTACCATGTCATGGAGTTTAATAGGTCCTAAATTGAAGCTGCTTTTCTGACAAGGTTTCACTAATGGATTTCCATAAAACTTTGGCTATCATCTCTACTCCTCACACCCACTTTCTTCTGAAATTTTGGTGTTTCCACCATCCACGGTGCTTCTGTTATAACAATCTGATTCCATTTCCATGAATTGAGCTTTCCCTATGCACCAAGATTTAGGGTGCAACCTAACAGCAATTTCTGAGAAAAATGCATGAATTGATTTCTGTGAAACTCTGGGTATTTTCTATTTTCAGCATTCCCATTCTGCCCCAAAATTTAGTATTCAGTTATTCTAGACAAGCACCTTACATATTGCTGTTGCAGGAATCTAAATTGCAGGTTGAATAGGACTGAAATTGAAATTGCTTTTCTGATAGTGTTTCATGAATGTATATAAATGGAACTTGTCTATCATCTCTCCTCCTCACACCCACATTGTTGTCAAAATTTGGTGGTTCCACCATGCACGGTGCTTCTGGTATAACAATTGTCTCGATTTCCATGAATTGTGCTTTCTCTCTTCACCCAAATTTAGGCTCCAACCTAATAGAGATTTTTGAGAAAATGAACAAATCAATTTCCATGAAACTCTGGGTATTATCACTTTTAGAATTTCAAATCTGCCCCCAACCTCTAAGCATCCTACCTTCAGGTTTTCCAGGCAAGCCCTTTATATATAGCTGTTCCAGTACTTTAACGTGCAGGTTGAAGATCTGAAATTTATGTTGCTTTTCTGAGAATGTTTCCATAATTAATTTCAATGAAACTTTGGCTATCATCTCTCTTCCTCATACCCACATGATTCCAACAATGTGGTGATTCCATAATGTAGGGTGCTTATGTTATAACAATCTGTCTCTATTTCCTTGAACTGAGCATTCCCTATGCACCCAGAGTTAGTATGCAACATCATAGAGAATTCTGAGAAAATATACATGACATTGCATGAATCTGTGGATTTTTTTTCTCTTCTTCATTCGCATTCAGCACCCAACTTGTGAACATTCTTCCTTCAGGTTTTCAAGGGAAGCTCCTTGTGTATTGCTGTTACAAAACTCTCACGTGCAGGATGAATTGGGCCGAAGTTGAAGTTGCTTTTCTGAGAAAGTTTTACTAATGGATTTCCATGAATCTTTGGCTACAATCTTTCCTACTCATACCCACATGCTTCTGAAAATGTGGTGGTTCCACCATGCATGGTACTTCTGTTATAACAATCTGTTTCCATTTCCATGAATGGAACTTTCCTTATGCACCAAGAGTTAGGGTGCAATCTAATAGTGATTTCTGAGGAAAATGCACGAATTGATTTCTGTGAAACTCTAAGTATATTCTCTTTCTGTATTCCCATTTTACCCTTAAATCTGAGCATTTACCTTCAGGTTTTCTAGGCAAGTCCCTTATGTATTGCTGTTTCAGGAATCTAAAGTGCAGGTTGCATAGGGCTGAAATTGAAGTTGCTTGTCTGAGAATATTTCACGAATGGATATAAATAGAACTTGACTATCATCTCTCCTCCTTATTCCCACATGTATCTGAAAATGTGGTGGTTTCACTATGCATGGTACTTCTGGTATAAAAATCTATTTCTATTTCTTTGAATTGAGCTTTCCCTATACACATGGATTTAGGCTGCATCATAAGAGTATGATACTTGGGTTTTTTCTCTTTTAATCACCCCCACTCTGCCCCCAAATTCTGAACATTCTACCTTCAGGTTTCCTAGGCAAGTCTCTTATGTATTGTGGTTGCAGCATTCCAACCTGCACGTTGATTAGGACTGAAATTGAAGTTGCTTTTCTGAGAAAGTTTCACAGATGTATTTCAATGAAACTTTTGCTTTCATCTCTCCTCCTCATATTCACTTTCCTACAAAAATGTGGTGGATCCACTGTGCACATTGCTTGTGTTATAAAAATATTTTTCTATCTCCATGACTTGAACTTTCACTGTGCACCCACAATAAAGCTGCAACCTAATGGAGATTTTGTAGAAAATGCACTAATCAATTCTTTGAAACTCTGGGTATTTTCTCTTTTCAAAATTTTACAATTGTGACCCAACATGTAAATATTCTACCTTCAGGTTTTCTAAGAAGCCATTTGTGTATTTCTGTTGCATGAACTAACGTGCAACAGGTTGAATAGGGCTGAAATTGAAGTTGCTTTTCTTGAGAGTTTCATGAATGGATTTCAATGAAACTTTGGCTATCACCTCTCCTCCTCATACTCACATATCTCAGAAGATGTGGTGATTCCAAAATATATTGTGCTTAGGTTATAACAATATGTCTCCATTTCCATGAATTTAGTTTTCAGTATGGACCTGGGTTAGGCTGCAACATAGTAGTGATTTCTGAGAAAATGCACTAATGATTTTCCATGAAACTGTGTGTATTATCTCTTTTCCTCATTCTTACTCAGACCCCAACATATGAGCATTCTACCTTTGTTTGAGTATGTATGCCACTTATGTATAGCTGTTCCTGTATTCTAATGTGCAGGTTTAAAAGGATGAAGTGGATTTCAATGACACCCTTGGTATTTTCTCATTTCACCATTTCCACTATGCCCCCATATCTGAGCATCTTATGTTCAGGTTTTCTCGGCAAGCACCTTAATTATTCTTGTTGCAGTACCCTATTGGGAGTTTAATGGGACTGAAATTGAAGTTGGTTTTCTGAGAAAGTTTCAAGAATCAGTTTCAATGACACTTTGGCTATCATCTCTCCTTCTGATACCCACTTTGCTGTGAAAATGTGGTATTTTCAACATGCATGGTGATTCTCTTCAAAAAACACTGTATTTCCAGGAATTCAGTTTGTCCTATGCACAGAGAATTAGGCTGCAACCTAATAGATATTTCTGACAAAATGCACGAATGGATTTCCAATCAACTCTGGGTCATTTTCTCTTCATCATTCCAGACTGCCCTAGAGTTCTGAGCTTTCTACCTCCAGGTTTCCTAGGCAAGACCCTTATGTATTGCTGTTCCAGTAATCTAAAGTGCAGGTTGAATAGGGCTGAAATTGAAGTCACTTTTCTGTGAAAGATTCATGAGTGGATTTCAATGAAACTTCAGCTATCATCTCTCCTCCTCATACCCACTTTCCTCTGAATACATGGTGGTTCCACCATGCAGAGTGCTTCTGTTATAAATATCTGTTTCTATTTCCATGAATTGAGCTTTCCCTATGGACCCAGTGTTAGGCTACAACCTCATAGATATTTCTGAGAAAATTCACGAATCCTTTTCCATGAAACTCTGGGTATTATCTCTTTTCACCATTCCAACTCTTCCCCCACATGTGAGTATTCTGCCTTCAGGTTTTCTAGGACAGTCCATTATGTTTTTCTGTTGCAGGACTCTAACGTGCAGGTTTCATAGAACTGACATTGAAGTTTCTTTTCTGAGAAAGATTCACAAATGTATTTCAATGAAACTTTGGCAATCATCTCTCATCCTCATACCAACTTTGCTCTGAAAATGAGGTGGTTCCACCATGCAAGGTGCTTCTCTTTTAACAATCTGTTTCTATTTTCATGAATTGAGCTTTCCCTATGCCCCCAGAATTAGGTTGCAATCTCATAGAGGTTTCTGAGAAAATGAATGAATCAATTTCCATGAAACTCTGGGTATTATCACTTTTAAAATTCCAATTCTGCCCCCAACTTCTGAGCATTCTACTTCAGTTTTTCTAGGAAAACTCTTTATGTATATCTCTGGCAGGTCTTTAATGTGCAGGTTGAATAGATCTGAAATTTATGTTGCTCTTCTGAGAATGTGTCCATAATGGATTTCAATGAAACTTTGGCTATCATCTCACCTCCTCATACCCATGTAATTCCAAAAATGTGGCGTTTCCCCGAAGGAGGGTGCTTCTGTTAGAAGAATATGTCCCTATTTTCTTGAATGGAGCCTCCGTACGCACTCAGTGGGTATGCATCATAACAGAGATATCTATGAAAATGTATGAATGATGTTCCATGAAACTGTGGGTATTTTTTCTTTTCATCATTCACCTTCAGCCCCCAACTTGTGAGCATTCTTCCTACAGGTTTTTAAGGCAAGCTCCTTAAGTACTGATGTTACAGTAATCTCACGTGCAGGTTGAACTGTGTCAAAATTGAAGTTGCTATTCTGAGAAAGTTTCACTAAAGGATTTCCATGAATCTATGGCTATCATCTCTACTCATACCCACTTTCTTCTGAAATTATGGTAGTTCCATCATGCATGGTGCTTCTGTTATAACAATCTGTTTCCATTTCCATGAATTGAGCTTTCCCTATGCACACAGATTTAGGCTGCAACCTAAGAGAGTTTTCTTAGCATATGTACGAAATGATTTCCATGAAACTGTGGGTGTTTTCTCTTTTTCTCATTCCCACTCTGCCTCCAACATCTGAGCATTCTACCTTCAGGTTTCCTAGGCAAGTCTCTTATGCATTGTGGTTGCTGCATTCCAACCTGCACGTTGATTAGGACCGAAATTGAAGTTGCTTTTCTGAAAAGTTTCACGGATGGATTTCAATGAAACTTCTGCTTTCATCTCTCCTCCTCATATTCACTTTCTCTGTAAATGTGGTGGTTCCACTCTGCACGGTGCTTGTGTTATAAAAATATGTTTCTATCTCCATGACTTGAGCTTTCCCTACGCTCCCAGACTAAGGCTGCAACCTAATAGACATTTCATAGAAAAGGCACTAATCTATTACCTTGAAACTCTGGGTACTAATAGACATTTCATAGAAAAGGCACTAATCTATTACCTTGAAACTCTGTGTATTTTCTCTTTTCACAATTCCAACTGTGCCCCAAACATCTAAACATTCTACCTTCAGGTTTTCTAAGAAACCATATTTTTTAAAATTTCTGTTGCATGAACTAATGTGCAGGATGAGTAGGGCTGATTGAATTTGCTTTTCTGAGACAGTTTCATCAATGGATTTCAATGAAACTTTGCCTATCATCTCTCCTCATACCCACTTATCTCTGAAGATGTGGTGGTTTCACCATGCACTGTGCTTGGGTTATAACAATACATTTCTATTTCCATGAATTGAGCTTTCCCTATGGATGCAGTTTAGGAGGCAACATAGTAGAGATTTCTGAGTAAATGCACTAATGATTTTCCATGAAACTTTGGTATTTTCTCTTTTCATCGTTCTTACTCAGGCTCCAACTTATGAGCATTCTACCTTTGTTTTTCTATGCAATTCACTTATGTATTCCTGTTCCAATACTCTAATGTGCAGGTTGAAATTGAAGTTGCTTTTTTTGATAAAGTTTCACAAATATATTTCAATGAAACTTTGGTTATCATCTCTCCTCCTCAGACCCATTTTCTTCTGAACTTGTGGTGGTTCTGCCAAGCATGGTGCTTCTGTTATAACTATCTGTTTCTATTTCCACGAATTGAACTTTCCTTCTGAACCCAGTGTTTGGCAGCAACCTCATAGAGATTTCTGAGAAGATGCATGAATCATTTTCCTAGAAACTCTGAGTATTTTCTCTTTTCTCCATTCCAACTCTGCTCCAACATCTGATTATTCTATCTTCAGGTTCTCTACGAAAGCCCATTTTGTTTTTCTGTTGAAGGACTCTAACTTGCAGGTTGAATAGAGCTGACAAGGAAGTTTCTTTTCTGAGAAAGATTCACAAATGTATTTCAAGAAAACATTCCCAAACATCTCTCACCTTCATACCCACAGTGCTCTGAAAATTAGGTGGTTCCCCAATGTACTGTGCTTCTCTTATAACAATCTGTTTCTATTTCCATGAATTGAGCTTTCCTTCTGAACCCAGTGTTTGGTTGCAACCTCATAGAGATTTCTGAGAAGATGCACGAATCATTTTCCTAGAAACTCTGGGTATTTTCTCTTTTCTCCATTCCAACTCTGCTTCAACATCTGATTATTCTACCTTCAGGTTCTCTACAAAAGCCCATTTTGTTTTTCTGTTGAAGGACTCTAACTTGCAGGTTGAATAGAGCTGACGAGGAAGTTTCTTTTCTGAGAAAGATTCACAAATGTATTTCAAGGAAGCATTCCCAAACATCTCTCACCTTCATACCCACAGTGCTCTGAAAATTAGGTGGTTCCCCAATGTACTGTGCTTCTCTTATAACAATCTGTTTCTATTTCCATGAATTGAGCTTTCCCTATTCCCCCAGGTTTAGGCTGCAACCTCTCAGAGATTTCTGAGAAAATGAACGAATCAGTTTCCATGAAACTCTGGGTATTATCACTTTTAGAATTCCAAATATGCCCTCAACTTCTGAGATTTCTTCCTTCAGTTTTTCTAGGCAAGTCCTTTATATATAGCTGTTGCAGTTCTTTAACCAGCAGGTTGAGTAGATCTGAAATTTATGTTACTTTTCTGAGAAAATTTCACAATGGATTTCAATGAAACTTTGACTCTCATCTCTCCTCCTCATACCCATGTGATTCCAAAAATGTGGTGGTTCCGCTTGCAGGGCGATTCTGTTATAACAATTGTCTTTATTTCTTTGAATTGAGCTTTTGGGTGTGCACTTAGAATTATTATCAACATAATAGAGATTTCTGAGTAAATGTATGAATGTTATTACATGACACTGTGGGTATATTCTCTTTTCATCACTTCCATTCATCCATTAACTTCTGAGCATTCCTCCTTCAGGTGTTCTAGGCAAGCTCTTTATGCATTGCTGTTGCAGTACTCTCACGTGCAGGTTGAATGGACCGAAATTGAAGTTGCTTTTCTGAGAAGGTTTCACTAATGAATTTCCATGAATCTTTGGCTATCATCTCTACTCCTCACACCCACTTTCTTCTGAAATTATGGTGGTTCTATCATGCACGGTTCTTCTGTTATAATAGTCCATTTTGATTTCCACGAATTGAGCTTTCCCTATGCACCAAAATTTAGGGTGCAATCTAATAGAGATTTCTGATAAAAATGCACAAATTGAATTCCATAAAACTCTGGGTATTTTCTCTTTTCAGCATTCCCATTCTGACCCCAAATCTTGCATTCTGCATTCAGGTTTTCTAGCCAACCCCTTAAGTTTTGCTGTTACAGTAATCTAAACTGCAGGTTGAATAAGATTGAAATAGAAGTTGCTCTCTGAGAATGTTTCAAGAATGCATATAAATGGAACTTGGCTGTCATCTCTCCTCATACACACATGGTACTGAAAATGTGGTGGTTCCACCAGGCTCCATGCTTCTTTTGTAACAATTGTCTCTATTTCCATGAATGGAGCTTTCCCTATGACCCAGTGTTAGGCTGGAACCTAATAGAGATTTCTGAGAAAATGAATGAATCAATTTTCATGAAACTCTGGGTATTATCACTTTTAGAATTCCAAACCTGTGCATTCCAAATTCTGTGCATTGTACCTTCTGGTTTTCCAGGGAAGCACTTTATGCATAGGTGTTCCAGTGGTTTAATGTGCAGTTTGAATATATCTGAAATTTTTGTTTCTTTTCTGAGAGTTTTTCCATAGTGAATGTCAATGAAATGTTGTTTATCATCTCTCTTCCTTATACCAACGTGGTTCCAACAATGTGGTGATCCATTATGTAGGGTTCTTATGTTATAACCATCTGTCCCTATTTCCTTGAATTGAGCATTCCCTATGCACCCAGATTTAGTATGCAACACCATAGTGTTTTCTGAGAAAATGCATGAATGATATTCCATGAAACTGTGGGCATTTTCTCTTTTCTTCATTCCCATTCAGCACCAACCCTGAGCATTCTTCCATCAGGTTTTCAAGGCAAGCTCCTTAGGTATTGCTGTTGCAGTACTCTCATGTGCAGGATGAATTGGGCCGGAATTGAAGTTGCTTTTCTGAGAAAGTTTCACTAATGGATTTTATGAATCTTTGGCTATCATCTCTCCTCCTCATACATACATCATTCCAAAACTGTGGTGTTTCCACCATGCATGGTACTTCTGTTATACAATCTGTTTCTATGTCCATGAATTGAGCATTCCCTATGCACACAGAGTTAGGCTGCAACCTAATTGAGTTTTCTGAGCAAATGCATGAATTGATTTTCATGAAATTGTGTTTTTTTTAATCTTTTCTTCATTCCCATTCTTCCCCCAACATGTGAGCATTCTATCCTCAGTTTTCCTACGCAAGTCTATTATGTAATGTTGTTTTAGATCTCCAACTCACAGGTTGATTAGGACTGAAATTCAAGTTCCTTTTCTGAGAAAGTTTCATGGATGGATTTCAATGAAACTTTGGCTTTTATCTTTCCTCCTAATACTCACTTTCCTATGAAAATGTGGTGGTTCCACCGTGCACGTTGCTTGTGTTATAAAAATATGTTTCTATCTCCATGACTTGAGCTTTTTCTATGCACCCAGATAAGGCTGCAAACTAATAGAGATTTCGTAGAAAATGCACTAGTCAATTTCCTTGAATCTCTGGGTATTTTCTCTTTTCACAATTACAACTCTTCTCCCATAATCTAAACATTCTACCCTTAGGTTTTCTAAGAAGACTTTTATGTATTTCTGTTGCATGAACTAACGTGCAGGTTGAATAGGGCTGAAATTGAAGTTACTTTTCTGTGAGAGTTTCATGAATGGATTTCAATGAAACTTTGGCTATCATCTCTCCTCCTCATACCCACATATCTCAGAAGATGTGGTGGTTCCAAAATACATTTGCTTGGGTTATAACAATATGCTTCTATTTCCATGAATTGAGTTTCCATTATGGATACAGGTTAGGCTGCAACATAGTAGAGATTTCTGAAAAAATGCACATGATTTTCCATGACACTGTAGGTATTGTGTGTTTTCATCATTCTTACTCAGGCCCCAACATGTGAGCATTCTACCTTTGTTTTACTACACAAGCCACTTATTTATTGCTGTTTCAGTATCCTAATGTGCAGGTTGAAATGGCTTAAATGGATTTCAATGACACTTGGTATTTTCTCATTTCACCATTCCCACTGTGTCTCCAACATCTGAGCATTCAATGTTCAGGTTTTCTAGGCAAGCCCCTTATGTATTCTTGTTGCAGTACTCTATTGTGGAGTTTAATAGGACTGAAATTGAAGTTGCTTTTCTAAGAAAGTATCAAGAATGGATTTCAATGACACTTTAGCTATCATCTCTCCTTCAGATACCCACTCTGCTCTGAATGTGGTATCTCCAACATGCATGGTGATTCTCCTCTAATAAACTCTTTGTATTTCCAAGAATTCAGCTTTTCCTATGCACAGAGAATTAGACTGCCACCTAATAGAGACTTCTGACTAAATGCATGAATGTGTTTCCAATCAACTCCGGGTAATTTTTCCTCTTAATCATTCCCACTCTGCCCCCATGATCTGAGCACTCTACCTCCAGGTTACCTAAGTTAGCCCCTTATGTATTGCTGTTCCAGTAATCTAAAGTGCAGATTGAGTAGGGCTGAAATTGAAGTCTCTTTCTGTGAAAGTTTCACAAGTGGATTTCAAAGAAACTTTGACTATCATCTCTCCTCGTCATACCCACTTTATTCAGAATTTGTGGTGGTCCCACCATAAAGGGTCCTTCTGTTATAACTATCTTTTGCTATATTCATGTATTGAGCTATCCCTATGCACCCAGTTTTCAGCTGCAACCACATAGAGATTTCTGAGAAAATGCACGAATCATTTTCCATGAATTTCTGGGTATTTTCTCTTTTCACCATTCCAATTCTGCTCCAACATCTGAGTATTCTACCTTCAGGTTCTCTACGAAAACCCATTATGTTATTCTGTTGCAGGACTCTAACGTGCAGGGTGTGTAGAACTGACATTGAAGTTTCTTTTCTGAGAAAGATTCACAAATGTATTTCAATGAAACTTTGGCAATCATCTCACATCCTCATACCCACTTTGCTCTGAAAATGAGGTGGCTTCACCATTCACTGGGCTAGGGTTTTAACAGTATGTTTTTATTTCCATGAATTGTGCTTTCCCTAAGGATGCAGTTTACATGGCAACATAGTAGAGATTTCTGAAATGCACTGATGATTTTCCATGAAACTGTGGGTATTTTCTCTTTTCATTGTTATTACTCAGGCTACAACATATAGGCATTCCACCTTTGTGTTTCTTCGCAAGTCACTGATGTATTCCAGTACTCTAATGTGCAGGTTGAAAAGGGCTGAAATTTAAGTTGCTTTTTCTGAGACAGTTTCACAAATGGATTTCAATGAAACTTTTGCTATCATCTCTCCTACTCATACCCAGCAGGGACACAGGCAGTCCCACCAGAAGGAGATCTGACCCAGTCAGAGCTGCCCACCACAGTCTGAGCCTTGGCTTCCCATTAGCAGATGGCATACATGTTTCCTCTCCAGCCCTTGTGAAGATAAAGTGGGACCCAGTGTGCACTGCAGACCCAGGCTTCTCACCAGCTTTGTGCGGAAGCACCTGGCTGGGCGCTGCCCGAGGGTTGTAAGCTGCCCTCCATTGAGCAGAACACCCAGTTCCAAGAGCCTTTTCTCCTCACAGCTGTGGAGTGATGGCCCCTCCCCCCAGGTCCAGGTCCGCTCCACTAGACTTGCAGCCTGGGAGGGCAGCACCCACTTACAGCAGGCACCTGCTAGGTCCTGGCCAGCGGCGGGCTCCAGGCAGCCCAAGACGCTCTGCAGACTGTGGCAGCTATGGGCAGTGGGCCGCCATCAGGCAGTGGCTCCACATGGTGTGGGCCCAGTGTGGGTGGCTCCCTCACCCCTCTCCACATCTGCTGATAGGTCCACTGCGTGCCATGCTTCTAGAGACCCAGAGGGCACTTCCCACACTTGAGCTCTGAGCATGACACATTCCAGCTCCTAGGCACAGCCAGCCTTCCAGCACCTGTGGAAGCCCCTACTGCATTGTGATGCAAATTTTTTTCATTGAAATGAAATTATTAATTAGTAATAAATTTTTATGCCAAGGAGGGCACAGTGGCACATGCCTGCAGTCACAGCAACGTGGGAGACTGAGGCAGAAGGACCATGATCAAAGCCAGCCTCAGAAAAAGTGAGATGCTAACCAACTCAGTAAGACCCTCTCTATATATAAAGTACAAAATAGGGCTAGGGATACAGTTCAGTGGTTAAGCTCCCTTGAGTTGAATCCATGATACCAAAAAGAAAAAAGAAAAAGAGAGAGAGAAGAAAAATTTCATGTTGACTCATGGAAAGTGGCAAGTCAAACCTTTGCTAGGCTGTGCCACCCTCTGCATTGTGTAGCTTCAGATAAAGTCCCCAGAAGAGTAGGAAGGTCCTGTGGGGGAGGACACACACACACACACACACACACACACACACACACACAAACACACACACTCACAAACACACACACACACTGGCCACCCGGGAGAAGATGATATAGCTTCTGGGAATGAGGCCTGGGAAGAACATTGAGGATGCTGGGTACTCAGAGGAGGCTGCCTTCCCTGGGGCAGTGCCCCAGAGGGTTAGGGATGGAAGATCCAGGGTCAGGCAGAGTGGGTGTCTCTGGAAAGTTTATCCCATTTGGATCTCACATTCCTCAGCTAGGAAATGGGCCAGCAGCCCACTCCCAGGGTGGTAGGAACACAAAATGATTGTGCAGTCTGCAAGCCCCCTGCCTGCCTTGTTCTAAAGTAAGGGCAACAACAATTCATCTGTGGAAGGTACAAGGCAGAACTGGACGGGCAGAGGGAGTCATGTTCAAGAAGCATGTTCATCTCTTCCAGAGTCTAATGCAGCCTGGGTGGAGGCTCAGTAGTAGAATGCTTGCCCACCTGTGTGAGGCCCTGGGTTCCATCCTCAGCACCACAGGAAAAAGTAAGTAAATAAACAAACAAATAAATAAATGAATAAGATAAAATATCATGAACCCAGAGGTGCTTCACCCTGAGTTGCTTCTCCACACATTGGCGTGTTTCTTTTGGAAAATCAGGATCTCACTGATTTTCCAAGGCTGCCTTGAAATGTGAATCCCTGCCTGACTCCTCAAGATGCTGCAGGGCAGACCTGTGCATAGGCCCAGCTATGTGGAACTTGTCACAGGACTTGAAACTGGGCCTCAACCTTTGGGGTGGACTCTCAGTGAGGGTCAATGTTCAAAGCAATTCATGCATGTAAAATGCTGGGAAGGTCACCACGAGCCAGGGAGCATTTTCAGGACTAGGTCTTTGAGGACCATCCTTTAAAAGGCTCTGGAATTTTCAGACTCAGAGCCCCAGGTGCAACCTGCCTGACTGGAGGCAGGTGCTGTGGGAACAGCCCACTTCTGCCTGCTACTGCACGGATCTGTTTGATGCTTGACATGTGAGGGATCCTACCAGATGACACCATGACACATGGCCTCAAAAAAGACAGTGCACACTGTGATGGGCTGACAGATCTGACTTCATGAGAATGTTATAGGCCAGAGTCTAAGGGAAATGACTAAACAGACTCTTTTTTGCTCTGAGACTCCATGTTATGTAGGAAATAAGCTTCTCCCATGGGAACACCTCACCTCTGTGCCCATCACCATTTACTTGGAGTGACATGTTTATTAATGTACAATGGAAACTCCTATGTAGTAAAAAATAGCTCTCTTTTGATTCCTATTGCTCCTAAACAATGTACCATGTGAACAGGGATTGTGAGGATATTAGCATCCATTCTTTAGTTTGTACCTAGATAAGGGTCATTTTGACCCACTTCCCCCTGTGTCGATGATCTCATGATGTTAATGTGTAATTTTGAATCATAGCAACAGACACTTATGATTGATGTGATTTTTGGTATAAGAACACCTACAACCCTGTGGTTGGGGCTGTTCTCCCAATAGCCATTTTTGGGGGGCATTGTGTGAGACAGTCAGCCGGCCAGCTTAATAAAAACTCTCAAATTTGGACTTCTCAGTGGTGATCGATCTGTTCTTAAGTTGTGCCCCATAACATTTGGAGGCCCCAGCAAGATCCTCACTGCCTGGTGGGCAACCACCACTCACCACTGACCTGGAAACTCCTGCGGAGGGGAGAGGCCACAACATTGCTCCTAGGGGAAGGCCTCTGAGAGACGTTCCTCAGCCCCAGGCTGCATGGTCTGTGGAGCCCCACCCCAGGACTGAACTAAATTCTCTGAGAGAGTCATCTGTTTCTGCACCTCTGGGAGATCGGTAAGTCTGTTTCTGATGGAACCACATCTGGGGACTCTGAGGAAGGCTGGACGCAGCATTACCTCCAGAGCCCAGGACTGGCAAGACATTGCTCAGTCCCTCTGGTCTGGAATCTGGAGTGGCCACTTGTCCGTGTCTTTGGTGTTTTATCTGTTCTGTGTTTGTTTGCCCTTTCCTGTTTTTTGTTGCCTTTAAGTGTAAGCATGGGTCAGTCTCCCTCACGTCAGTCATGTACTCTCCTCCAGGGCATGTTAACTGATTTCCAGGAATTCCAGAAGAGAACCAGTGGAACTATGGAATCCGCTGGGATGTCTTTTCTCTTTCTAAATTCTGTGAGAGAGAATGACCAACTTTTGAGGTCAGAAGGCCCCCTCAGGGGACCACCAAATTGTCTTTGGGCAACCCCAACATCTAGATCAAATGTTTTATAGTCAAATTTGGGGAAAAATTGTTAAAAAGTTTTTTAAACATGTTCACTAAGGTTTACATTAAAATATCAACAGTTGCCAATAGGAACTTCCAACTATTGAACTTGGTCTACCAAAATGCCAGGCTAAAATTTTGATGGCTGCCATCCAAGAGACCAGAAAAATTGGTTTAGAACAAGACCCCAACCTGAGGGGGCTCTCCCAAGGAGACCAATAGAAAGCAGCTCCCTTGCTGTCTCTCAGGAAACTCCTTCAAGGAGGGATAGGCCATAACATTTGTCTATATTCTCTTAATTCCTTTTCATCTCTCATGAGAGGGACCACATCAGAATGGAGGCCAAAAAGACTTTAAAATTCTATTTTTTTGAGTTCATAATTTTGATCTGGTGTCCCTAGGTTAATTTTTGATCAGACCTATTTTATCAAACTATAAAGTTTTCCTAATGCTGCTTCATTCAAAGGCCAATTTACAAGGGTTAACTCTCAATCTAATGGGTTTAAAAAATAAGCTATAAGGCCTCTGTCCATCTGTTTATTTTATGTATATGTACACTGGTGTATTGTCAAGTCTACATATATTTGGTACCAAAATTGACATGTGAGCTCATAAATTAAAATTAAGAAAATAGATCCAAATGATTCACATGATTTAAAGGTTTTTTAAATGGGTAAACAAAAAATATGGCTTTCAAATTAGTAACACTGTTTTGTTTCCAGGTGATCAAAAAGTAAATAAAATGTTATTTTTATAAAATGTTTAATATCCATTGTTTCTAGATTTTTCTTCAACAGGAAATAAATGACTGATATGGCCTAACACACTTCTCTTATATCTAGGTTTTAAAAAAATAACTAAATTAGATTTAACATATATGGGATTGATCATGGGTGTATTTGTTAGAGACATCTGATTGGTTTAAAAAATTAAAATGCTAACTGTTAAATATAACATCAAGTACTCTTAACTCCTTAAATTCCACAGGGTAACATACTTAAAACATTTTTTGTGTTTTCATAAATTAGTAAATAAAAAAAGGATTTAAATTTACTTTATGTTATCACTGAAAACATGGTTACTAAAAGTCTTAACAGGTATTATTCTATATAAAGGGTCCAAAAGTTTCAACTATATTTAAATAGAGTTCTAAAATTAACAAAGTATTTCATCTGATTAAAATGGAGTAATTTATCTAAATTCAGAAATTTATAAGCATTGTTTCAGAATATAAATTTTAAAAAAAGAAATCAACTGATTAAAAAAATAAACCATTACAAGGCTTTAGATATAAAAATATATTTAGTAAAAAATGTTTCTAGGTAAAAATGTCTTTATGTGATCAAATAAAGCTGTAATACTGCTAAATAAACAATAAGAGGGTCAAATTAAGAGATTAAAAATGTTAATTAAGGGTACATTTTAAAAGGTTTACATGTATATGTAAGTATCACAACAGTTAAAACTATTCAAGGGTTTTTCCTAAGGTCGAGTATTAATGAACTGATGAAATCCTAATTTAAGTCTATTTGCTAAAATGACCAATGATTCTTTTTTTTTATTGTAAACAAATGGGATACATGTTGTTTCTCTGTTTGTACATGGTGTAAAGGCATACCATTTGTGTAATCATAAATTTACATAAGGTAATGTTGTTTGATTCATTCTGTTATTTTTTCCCTCCCCCCACCCCTCCCACCGCTCCCTTTCCTCCATACAGTCCTTCTCCCCTCCATTCTTGTCCCCCTCCCTACACTCTTTTCCCTCTATACAGTCATCCTTCCTCCATTCTTGCCCCCCTCCCTAAACCTAACTCTAACCTAACACTAACCCCTCCCACCCCCCATTATGTGTCATCATCCACTTATTAGCAATATCATTCTTCCTTTGGTTTTTTGAGATTGACTTATCTCACTTAGCATGATGTTCTCCAGTTTCATCCATTTGCCTGCAAATGCCATAATTTTATCATTCTTTATGGCTGAGTAATATCCCATTGTATATATATACCACATTTTCTTTATCCATTCATCAGCATCTAGGTTGGTTCCACAATCTGGCTATTGTGAACTGAGCAGCTATGAACATTGATGTGGCTGTATCTCTGTAATATGCTGATTTTAAGTCCTTTGGGTATAGGTCAAGAAGTGGGATAGCTGGGTCAAATGGTAGTTCCATTCCAGGTTTTCTAAGGAGTCTCCATACAGCTTTCCAGAGTGGCTGCACTAATTTGCAACCCCACCAGCAATGTATGAGTGTACCTTTCTCCCCACATCCTTGCCAACACCTGTTGTTGCTTGTATTCTTGATAATAGCCATTCTAATTGGGGTGAGATGGAATCTTAGGGTGGTTTTGATTTGCATTTCTCTTATTACTAGAGATGTTGAACATTTTTCCATATGTTTGTTGATTACTTGTAGATCTTCTTCTGAAGTGTCTATTCATTTCCTTAGCCCATTTGTCGATTGGATTATTTGCCTTCTTGGTGTAGAGTTTTTTGAGTTCTTTATAAATTCTGGAGATTAGTGCTCTATCTGAAGTATGATTGGCAAAGATTTTCTCCCACTCTGTAGGCTCTTTCTTCGCATTGCTGATAGTTTCCTTTGCTGAGAGAAAGCTCTTAGTTTGAATCTATCCCAGTTATTAATTCTTGCTTTTATTTCTTGTGCTATGGGAGTCCTGTTGAGGAAGTCTGGTCCTAAGCCAACATGTTGAAGTTCTGGACCTACTTTTTCTTCTATAAGATGCAAGTTCTCTGGTTTGATTCTGAGATCCTTAATCCATTTTGAGTTTAGTTTCATGCATGGTGAGAGATATGGGCTTAGTTTTATTCTGTTGCAGATGGATTTCCAATTCTCCCAGCACCATTTGTTGAAGAGGCTATCTTTTCTCCATTGCATATTTTCAGCCCCTTTGTCTAGTATGAGAAAATTGCATTTATTTGGGTTTGTGTACATGAAAATGACCAATGATTCTTAAAACATTAGATTACTCTTAACATTGTATCTGTAAAGCTTTATTTACAGTAACTAATCTTAAAAATTGGGGGTTTGTACAATTCTGGTTAAACAGTAACTGTATTTTAGAGTAATGCACTACATAACAAAGTCTAAATTTTCTTTAAAAGTTAAGCATGTTTAATATAAAAAATCAATGCAATTATAATTCTTTTACTCTTTTTTATATATTAAATGTGTTCATAACTTCCAGGTATACAAGTCTTTAATGGTTTAAAAGAAGAGTTTATCAAGCTGCTGTTCTCCAACCTAAAGTTGTAATGATAATTTTAAACTTATCAGAATAAGAAATTTTATTGGGGATTTATTTGTATCATTTAGTGTTCTGTAACTAGACCTGAACCTTGTGTTACCTTCTGCACTGGGATAAAAATGTAAATGTATTTCTAAAAGATAATAAGAGTCTAATCTGTTTAAAGGTTAATATCATGAAACAAAAACATTTTGCCATTTTACTACACAAAAGAAAAGTTAAAAGCTCTCTCACCTTTCTTTGATTCATTTTAGGTGTAATATCATACTATGTTAACTAACATTCATATAAACTTAGGAAACAATATATGTAAACTTTATAAAATGATATTTAACAAAATATAAAGAGCAGCTTCAGAACTAGACCACTTACCTAAGATTTATGGAGAGCCCTACCTTACCTGAGATAAGGTCCTGCCTCCCACCTTACTACCTGTTACAATGGCTCCAAAATAAGTCAGACTTCAGCTTATTTAAAGTTATATTCAAAAGATTGATTTTTGTTATAAAATACTGTGATCTCAAATAGGGGATATAATATATAGCTCAGTCAAAATTTAAGGTAGCTATTACACAACTAAATATGTTTTTATTGTTGTTAATTCCATTTTGTATTTTCATTGTAAACTCTGTAACTGTCAACTGATAAATGTTTTACAGGCGTACTGCTTCAAGAACAATCTAAATAAATTTGAGAGAATAAGTCATCACCTATAGGATGGATAATATAGACCCCAGCTTAATAAAAGTTGGTAAATAACTATAAAGTCATAGACACTAAAGTTAAAACTCAGTACTCTTACTGTATGACTGGTGAAACTGACTTGCTGGAAGCTTATGATCAAAACCTAAAGATTGAGATTAATATAAAGTGGTCAAGAGAATCAATATTTGACTTGCCTTCAGAGTCAGCCTAAACCCAGGGAACAAGAGAACTTCTCTAAGAAGCTTTGCAACTCTGGGCCACACAACCTTCCCATCAGGGAGACTGATGAGACCCCTAAGGATGAGAAGCCAATCAGTGCACCTGTTACAGAGGAGGGAGCCATCCCTAAGCTTCTAATGGAAGCCACCTCATCAAGGAGACCCTACCAGGCAAATGTCACTAAAGGAGATAAGAAGCTGCTCTCAAATTCCCCAAGAGTGACCCCTGTGGGAACTCAGCTGACTCTTAATAGCAGATAGAAACAAGGTCAATTTGACCACCTTGATCTTAAACACCTAGCAAAAACAGTTAAAACTAAAACACAGTCATTCCTGGACATTTAAAAAAACTAAACAATAGTTATTTTAATGTAACTTGAAATGTACATTGTGTTAGCCCTCCCAAAATAAGTAAAAGTGCAGGTGGCAAAAAAGATTCTTAGAAAAAATGCCTGATAATTATCAAAAGAAACCACCAGAGTTATAAGTTTTTAGTCCATTTAAGGCCTACAGATCTTTCTAACCTCCAATACAAGTAGACTTAATCAGTGTTTGCTAGTATGATTCTCTAGCCCTCAGTAACAAAAATAAAGGTATCTCTACTAAACAAAAAGATCATGCCACTAAAAAGATATTTTACAAAAGTCAGATGACATTGAATAACTTAACTAAATATTGTGTTTACATTACTGATATCTCTAACAGTGTTAAGATTTACAATTAAGGCTTTATCCTCTCCAACCTTGTTAGATTTTGTTAGGCCTTTTTATGTAAACAACATCTCAGTTCTTTCACCTCCTGGTAAGAGATTATTAATTTCTATCATCGACATGATATTCATTGACAAGTTTCAGATGCTATTTATTTTGTACTCTCATTTTTTTGTTTCTTTCATAAAACAAGACTTTTACCCCTAGAAAGAAATTTTCTGCTTGAGGCAGCAAGAGTGATCATTGCCCTTTTTCCTTAAAGCAGTAAAAAGTCCCTAAATTTAAAGGGGTAATAATAAAAATTTTTAAAAATACAGTCAATATAGAAAGGTAAACTGGGTTAAATCACAAAAATAAGGGCCAGTTTGGATCCAGAAAGTTGAAGGCAATGACCTGAGAGAGATTAAAATGTTAATGCTTCCAGAGCCCTTCCTCCACCCTTACCAAGAACCTGCTCCTGTTCTAATCTGTTTTTTAGTCTCTCCAACAGATTCAACTTATGAGAGAACCAACCCCAAGAGACCACTGATTTTCAACACCCATTTAAGTCAGAAGACTATGTCTATAACAAATTGATCCAGAAAGGACTACCACCCAACTGAAATGGAAGGGACGTTACTTACAACATGGACTCATCACATCTGAGTCAAGACAACAGAAAAATGAACAGCTCTCAGAGACCCCCAACCACTGTCTAAAGATAAGACTGAAAAAACATTAAACATGTTTTTTCTCTTGCTTGAGCTATATCAGGAATAACTCCACACTTAGCCCTTCAACTTTTTGAGATTATCAAATGGGATAAATTCTGTGTTACTATTCATATCATTCCCCAAGTGTACTATTATGATAAAGAGGGAAGAAGAAAGCATATGGGACTAATATCTAAACAAATGGCCCCTGTCTTAGTTCCCCTCCTAGTGGGAATAAGTATAGCAGGCTCCACAGCTGTAGGAACCACTGCCCTGATTACTGGAAACCAGAATTTCAAAAGTTTAAGTAGTCAAATAGATTTGACTTAACTATGTGAGAGATAGAATCCAGTCTGTTAAGCTAATGGTGTTGCACACTCACTATAATCACCTATGCACTACTAATGAATCAATGATTTCATCATGTACATAAAACCAATGGGGAATATGATGGGTTGACAGATCTGACTCCATGAGAATGTTGTAGGCAAGACTCTGGGGGAAATGACTAAACAGACTCTTTTTTGCTCTGAGACTCCATGTTATGTAGGAAATAAGTTTCTCCCATGGGAACACCCCGCCTTTGTGCCCATCATCGTTACTTGGTGTGACATGTTTAATAATATACAATGGCAATTCCTATGCAGTAAAAAATAGTTCTCTTTTGATTCCTATTGCTCCTAAACAATGTACCATGTGAACAGTGATTGTGTGGATGTTAGTAACCATTCTTAGTTTGTACCTAGGTAAGGGTCATTTTGACCCACTTCCTCGTGTCGATGATCGCATGATGTTAATGTGTAATTTCAAATCATAGCAACAGACACTTATGATTGATGTGATTTTTGGTATAAGAACACCTACAACCCTGTGGTTGGGGCTGTTCTCCCAATAGCCATTTTTGGGGGGCATTGTGTGAGACAGTCAGCTGGCCAGCTTAATAAACACTCTCAAATTTGGACTTCTCAGTGGTGATCGATCTGTTCTTAAGTTATGCCCCATAACACACATCATTGTGCCCTAGAGCTAGGTGCAGCTCTCAGGGCAGGGTATGAGTCAGGCATGAAGAGGTGAGTAGCAGATCCTGTGCCACCCTACAGGTAACATGCCTGAAAGTGGAATCTCAGGCCAGGGACACTGCCACACTGGGGTGGAGACAGGACTCCAGGAGAGGAGGAGACCTGGATGATGCTGAGCCTGCCCAGCTGAGGGAACAGTGGCAGAGACCAGAGTCCATGCAGCAATCTGTCTGCCACGGTGACAGCAGCAGGAACACCTCTGTCTCACTGTGTCCCTGCAGGGCCCTCTTCCCTCCATGGCAGGTGCTGCAGTGCAAACTCTGACATCTGCCAAATGGGTATGAAATGTGCATCCCCATTACATGGATGGGGAAACTGAGACTTGCTAATGCTCCCCTCTGCCAAACAGATGACAGAGCCAGGGTCTGAATGCTAGTCTGAGAGGCTCAGTGGGGCCCAGCTTATGAAGGGTTTGCACCAAAGGCCATGCCCACCCCCTGCTCCACACTTCCATGGTCTGCTCCTCATGTCCACAAGTCAAAACTGCATTTAGGACCCTGTTACAGTTTCGATGAAAATATCCCCAACAGGCACGTGTTGAAGACCTGTCCCTCTGCAGCAGTGCTCAGAGGCAGAGCTCTCAGTAAGTGATTTGGTCACAAGGGCTTTGATCTCATGGGTGGATCAATCCATTGATCAATTCATAGGTGAATGATAATTGACAGGTGGTAAAACCACAGGAGATGGAATCTAGTTGGAGGAAGTCCGTCATAGTGAAGTAAGATTAAGGACAGCTAGTTAGTGTAGAAATTGGAGATCAGGTCAAATCGAGAAAATGAAGCTGAAGCCATGAAGCCATCTGCCTCTGGAAGTTTGAGATTGTTCCTGGAAGAATGGAATGTCAAGGATCTCCAGAGCCCATTGATTACCAAATTTACCTGCCTTTATCAAGGACTGCAAGCTTGGAGCTGCTAATTAATACCCCCTGGGCCCTAACCTGCCTGAATCACCTTGGCCCTCCCCTGCCCATGGTTTCTCTCTTAATGCAAAACCAGGTCTACTCACATAGGCAGGAAGGAGAGATAAGGGGGGAGAGAACTGGAGAACAAAAGAGACTTTAACCTATAAAAGATGTAGGGTGTGCTCACTTTAGAACATCAGCCATGGCTCCCTTCCTGTCAGGAGAAGTCTGTATTATTACCTTTAAATAAAACCTGCTTAATATGCTTGCCTTGGTGTTCTTCTCTAGTGTTCAATCTTCAACATTAGAAGGAGCAGAACTTGTTACCGGTAAATGGCGGTATCAGATTTGGAGGTCCCAACCGAGATTTACACCAAGGTAAGTGAACTTCTCTCTCCACACACCCTACATCTGTTTGAGGTGCATCTTTCTCTCTATTTTTGGAGGGCAAAATGGGCACCCGTCAGCTACTTAAATGCAGCTAGTGCAGCAGGCATTCTTAAGACTCAGGTGAGAGGTTCCTGGTTCCTGGCCCAGGCAAGTTTCCAATCACCTGCTCTGTAGGCATGTTGGACTCTGCCAAAGTCATGTCCTACTTTTCTGTCCAGGCCCAGAGTGCAATTGCCGCCAGTATACAGTGTCCCTAGTCCTGATCTACCCAGGATGCATGGAGATGGAGAAAAGATTGGAATGACTGCAGGTTTTTCTGGTGTGGGTTACTCTTGGGTAGACCCCAAAGTTTCCTTCTCTGGGCTCCTCCTCCCGACCACCCTGATCATCCAGGAGATCAGTAGATTAATGGCACTGGTAATGCAAAGCACCAGTTACCTTTGCCTCCGTATGGGCCATGCAGTGCACAACACTCCCACACATCATTCCCTCCTGGATGTTCCCCTTCCCTTGCTGGTCAGACAGTAGAAATTCAAACCATAGGAATAAGGCCTGGGATGATTAGTATGAAAATACCCAGGTTCCCTTTGTTCACATAGTTAGCCTTCACTAGTCTAGATATCTGGAGTCTCCCCATTAATGTTCCTGTGCTTAAATGTGCTAACCATGTTCTCTTTAAGCTGCAAGAGGGAGGCATTTAAAAACCCCTCCCATGAGACCCTCCAACCAAAGGGCATTATACGCCTAACAACCAACAGATGTCCCCTTGCCCTCCAGATAGTCCTTTAGTCTACAGGGCAAAAAAAGTAGGCAAAAGTCATGCTTTTTACTTTTGTCATTGTTTTCATAATTAGGAGTTTATAGTGGCAGGGAGGAAAGCAGTAATGCCCTTAAGTCTGAATCCTCCCAGGGTCTCTAGCACAGGGCAAACTAGGACCTTAGCACTTTGCCAAAGAAGGCCAGAAATAACTTTGACAAAGCCAGGTAGTGAGAGACAGGTTTTTCTGGACCATAAGGAAGTTCAAAGTTAGGGAGACATCCCAAACACTTCTAACTCAGAAGGGAGCTTCTCTCTCAACAGTATTGCCAGGTTCACCACTAGCCTGCATGCTGCTAAATTGCAAACAATCAAGAAAAGTGCCTTTCATATGTTACCATGCTTGACGTCAATAATCTCTAACATGAGAGGTGAAAGCCTTGAGGAATCACCTACTAAGGAAGGAAGACCAAGGGACCCTCCCAACTTAACACAGACAAAAATGAATTTAGGGAGGTTTTTGGAGGATCCTAATAAATATTGAGATGTTTCAAAACTTACACCAGGTATTTAACTTCACCTGGAAAATTATGCTATTAGTCATCTAGAGCACAGGCAGTTCCCAGAAACCATCCTAACTGGGATTCAAATAATGAGTAGGATGCCTAGAAAACTATATGAGGCCTTCAGGAAAATCCTGCTATTTTCACAGAGAGACTCAGGAAGGCAATAAGAAAACACACCACCATGAATCCTGAATCCATAACGGGCCACCTACTTTTAAGGTACAAATTTATCATTCAGTCAATGCCAAACATTTAGAGGAAACTGCAAAAATTGGAACATGGCCCTGGTTAATCCTTAGATGATCTTCTCCAGCTTGCATCTTCCATTTTTAATAGAGATCAAAAAGAAAGAAAAGGGAGCATAAAGACAAGAAAATGGGCTTATTAAAGATCATTCAAACTGACAGAAACTTTTAATGCCTTGCAATAGCCCATACAATTCACCCATTTTAGGAGTTAACAAGCAAACTTCCTAGTTCAAAATCTTAGAATAAATTAATGAAGCAGTGATTTCCCCCACACTGTAGTTCTTAATCCATACACTTTTATCTCCGATTCCAACTGCTGCTTGGTTTACTAAGTTAGATTTAAAAGATGAATTTTCCTGTTTATGCTAGACTCTGAATAGCGATTTGTTTGCCTTCGAGGAACCAGATACTGTATCTCAACTAACCTAGACAGTGTTGCCTCAGGATTTAGATGACCCTCAACTGTTCCAGACAAACCTTAGCTAAGGACTTAACAAAATTCAGAGATAAAATATCTGTGATTGTTCTCCAATAAGTAAAGGACATTCTTTATGTGCCTCCACCCAGAAGGAATATCAAAAGGCCATTACAGAGCTCCTAAACTTCTTAGCTGATAGGAATCATAAGATCTCAAAAATAAAGCTTAATTATGTCATCAACAGGTTCAATACTACAGAAAATAGCCACCATTCTGCCCCAATATTCTGCCCCAGGAATATCAAAAAGGGGCCTTACTTCAAGCTCCTGTCCTCAGCTTACCTATGAAGCAAGATTTAACCTGTTTGTTAGTGAGGGGATAATAAATCCCAAATAGGCAACTATATGCAGTTCAATAACCAATGGCATATCTCAGAGAGGAGCTTAGCACAGTAGCTTCATTTTCAAAAGTAATGGAAAATAAGGTCTCATAATTTTCTTTGACATTCAAACCTGTCCAGATAGAAATGGCTAAAATGTCCTAGGCACAAAATTTCTGCTAAAACCTGTTAGATCCTTCCAGATCTCAGTCAAAGCTTACATTTAAATGTAAATAGAGGAAGCCTAAAGACTCAGTAGGAGACCAGTCTCAAACTCAAGGAGTTAAAAAAAAAAAAAAAGGTAAAAAGAGCCTTACCTAAACTCCAGCAAAAGTAAATTTTATGGTGCTTTAATAAAATAATTAGCGGCCATATCATTTTTCCAGGACTATTGTTTTTGTTGAATTCTATATTTTTTTGAGCTTATGACTTTTTTTGATCAATTCTATTTTTTCTTCAACTAGAGTTTTTGAATATCTCTTATATTGCAACGGAGATTCACCTATAAAGTTACAAGTCCTCTGATTTTGTGTTATTTTTATGTTATGCTGTCTGATGTCATGTTTTGTCTATCAAAACTGAGCGCTCCTAAAATTAAAATTTAAAAATATTCAGATACTTTTAATTCACGTGATTTAAAAAGGTTCAATTCAAATTGGGTAAAATGTCTTTGAAAATAACTCACAAGTCTCTAGGTGGTCAAGCTAATAAAATATTGATGTTAATAATGTCTAATATCAATTGTTTCTAGGACTTTTCTTCAATAGGAAAGAGACAGCAAATACTGTTTGGGACACTTGTCTGATATCTTGGTTTTTTCAGAATAAGTGAATTAAAGTTAACATGTATGGGATTACTCAAATGTGTTTGTAGAGACATCTGATTAATTTACAAAGTTAAAATGCTAATTGTTAAATAACATCGAGTACTTTTAACTCCTTAAATTCCATGTGGTAACATACTTAAACATTATTTGTGTTTTCATAGGTTGGTAAATAAAAAGGGTTTACAATTACTTTGTGTCCTCACTAAACTAAAAACAAGTTTACTAAGATTTATGTCCTAACAGGTACAATTCTATATACAAAGGGTTCCCAAAGTTTCAACTGTGTTTCAATTAAAGTACTATAAATAACAAAATATTTAATTTTATTAAAATAGAGTAATTTATCTAAATTCAGAAATTTCATAAGAGTTTTTTCAGAATGTGTACAAAAAGGGGTCAACAGATATGAAAGAGAAAATAAAAGGTTCTGGGTATGGAAATATATTTAATAAAAGGGAAAAGGAAATGTTTCTAGGTAAGAAAGTGCTTGTGTGGTTAAATACATGAGGGTCTAAGTAAGTGCTAAGAAAGTCTGTGTATGTAAAGGGCAAGTTTCAACAAGTTTGTGTGTAACTAAGTTGGTTGTATGTATGTGAGACAGCTAAAGTTATTTAAGGTTTTTCCTAAGGTGAAATACTAATGTTCTGATATAAACCAAAGTTTAATCTATATGGTAAAATGACAAGGATTTCTTAGAAACACTAATTTACTCTTAACTTTGTGTCTATTAAGTTTTATTCTTTAGAGCAATTAATGTTAAAAATTGGGGTTTATACAATTATGGTTAAACAACTGTTAGAGTATTGTACTGCAGTACAGAGTCTAAATTTTTCTTTAAAAATTAAATTTGGGGGGGTGATCCAAGATGGCAGCCTAGAGGGAGACTGCACCCCCATTCGCTCCAGAACCCAGGAGTTAAGAAGGGGAGGCATTGAGAGACTCGGTCTGAAGTGGAGCCACGGGTGAGTCTGCCCACTGGGTAAAGCTCGGCCCGGGTGGCAGGCCCAGATAGAGGTGGCTTATCGGAGCCAGGCAGGGCAGCTAGAGTCATCCACAGGCAGCCCTGCACACTCCGGCGGTGGGCCCCGCCCACACAGCCAGCTTCTCCAGGTTCTCGGAACGGAACTGGCCCACTAGTGAGAGCATTTCTGAACAGAGCAGGCTCCGAGTCCCGGAGCTGCCGCAGCGCAGTGTACTCCTGCAAAGAACCAGCGGAGAGCCTCGATCTACAAGCAGCCTCAGGGATAAGGGCAGGGCAGCCGGAGACCTCTTCAGGCGGCTCTGCCCACTCCGGCTGCGGGCTCTCTTCACGGGGCAATCCAAGATGGCGGCCTAGAGGGAGACTGCACCCCCAGTCGCTCCAGAACCCAGGAGTTAAGAAGGGGAGGCATTGAGAGACTCGGTCTGAAGTGGAGCCACGGGTGAGTCTGCCCACTGGGTAAAGCTCGGCCTGGGTGGCAGGCCCAGATAGAGGTGGCTTATCGGAGCTGGGCAGGGCAGCTAGAGTCATCCACAGGCAGCCCTGCGCACTCTGGCGGTGGGCCCCGCCCACACAGCCAGCTTCTCCAGGTTCTCGGAACGGAACTGGCCCACTAGTGAGAGCCTTTCTGAACAGAGCAGGCTCCGAGTCCCGGAGCCGCTGCAGTGCAGTGTACTCCTGTAAAGAATCAGCGGAGAGCCTCGATCTGCAAGCAGCCTCAGGGATAAGGGCAGGGCAGCCAGAGACCTCTTCAGGCGGCTCTGCCCACTCCGGCTGCGGGCTCTCTTCACGGGGAGATCCAAGATGGCGGCCTAGACGGAGACTGCACCCCCGGTCGCTCCAGAACCCAGGAGCTAAGAGGGGAAGCATAGAGAGACTCGGACTGAAATAGAGCCACGGGTGAGTCTGCCCACTGGGTAAAGCTCAGCCTGGGTGGCAGGCCCAGATAGAGGTGGCTTAGTGGAGCCGGGCAGGGCAGCTTGAGTCTTCCCAAGGTAGTCTTCCACACTCCGGCAATGGGCTCTTCCCACACGGCCAGCTGCATGGTGCAGGCCCACAGTGAGATCATTTCCGCACAGAGCCAGTTCCAAAACGTGGAACCAGTAGGGGGCTAGGGGCAGTATTCTTCGAATGAGCTGCTTTATCAGATTCCTCCAAGACATCAGGCTACTGAAGGCTGGGAGGTGATACACTGGAATTCTACTGGGACACTATAAGCCAATAGCGGAAAACTGCAATATCTCAGGGTCCCACTGACAACTGACCAATATGAGAAAACAAGGGAAGAAAATGTCCTAAACAAACCTAGATACTACATCAATAAAACCCAATGACAGCACAGCAGAAGAAATGTCAGAAAGGGAGTTCAGAATGTACGTAATTAAAACGATCAGGGAAGCTAATGAGAGATGAAAGAGCAAATGCAGGCATTGAAGGAGGAGATGAAAGAGCAAATGCAGGCATTAAATGATCACACCAATCAACAGTTAAAAGACCAAATACGGGAAGCAAGAGATCATTTCAATAAAGAGTTAGAGATACTGAAAAAAAACCAAACTGAAATCCTTGAAATGAAGGAAACAATAAACCAAGTTAAAACTCCATAGAAAGCATAACCAATAGGATAGAACTCCTGGAAGACAGAACCTCAGACATTGAAGACAAAATATTTAACCTTGAAAACAAAGTGGAACAAACAGAGAAGATGGTAAGAAATCATGAACAGAATCTCCAAGAACTATGGGATATCATGAAAAGGCCAAATTTGAGAATTATTGGGATTGAGGAAGTCTTAGAGAAACAAACCAAAGGAATGAACAATCTATTCAATGAAATAATTTCAGAAAATTTCCCAAATCTGAAGAATGAAATAGAAAATCAAGTTCAAGAGGTTTATAG